>VDFB02027317.1:0-74493 GCA_007258455.2 Sequoia sempervirens | reverse complement strand
GTTTGTGTCTGCTTTGATGTGATTTTGGTTATTGAGATGTTGTATCATGTGTGTGCGCTTTGATTGATAATTATAGAGAAGTAGTTTATTGGTGTGATGTGATGTATCTTATCTAATGCTTTATTTGACATGTTTTAAATTGGTGTAAGGATGATTAGTTATTGTAACATGTTATTGCGTGAGATATTTGTTATGATGGAACTATCAGTCTATGATGAGTGTATTGGTGAAGGGGACGGGATTGTATCACTCGCTTGCAAGCACCCTACAATTCTAAGATTTTCCCCTTCACGGTGTGTGTTATTATATCATATATATGCATGTTCGATATTCTCTTTGTTCGCAGGTTGATAGGTACAAGACATCGACTCCACCTAATTTCTAGGTTGAGAGTGTCCATTTACCAACGGTAATCGATTGGGAGATAGTAGAGAGGTTTTCTATTCCAAGTTGTCACCCTAGCCATAGTTTGTCGTCGGGGTTAGCAGTTTTGATTAGTTCATTCCTCTCTTGTTAGCTATTTCAATTCATATTTTAAAGGCTTTTAAATGGTGGGTATGGATAAAGTGATGATTTAACATATCTAGTTTCAATGTTGAATACTATTTTATTGCATTGATCATTTGAGTTTAATTAATAAAATAAATTTTAGTTTATTGATAAAATAGGCAAATGGTCATAAATTAAATGAAATAGTTATTTTGCCATTATTGTTTATTTAGATTTAAAATTTAAATGGAAATGGGAATCATGTTATATACTTAAGTTAAATTTAAAATGAAAATAGAAATGTGGACTATATTTCACTTTTTGAGTTCTGAATAAAACATATTCTTGCAACTTTGAGATTTTTGGTTTTTAAATAAAAACATGAAATTTTGAAATGCATGAAATAAATTTTTTGAAAGAAAATTGTTTTATGGTAAAATTTTAAAAATAGAAAATATCTCAAAACCCAATAAACAAGTGTAAAGACCCAATTAATTTTTAACCGAAATACCACTATTTTTTTTTTTTTTTCAAGTATTCATTCACAAGTACACTCGGGAACTTCTATCCATACGGGATAGATATATCATCTGTTCATACGGAACAGGAATTCACTTCATCTATTCATATGGAATAGGAATACATCTATTCATATAATCGGAATAGGCATCCACCTAAACGAGGCAGGCATCTATCATCTGATAGGTATGTGCTCTGGCCAGAGTCTTGGACTCATCGGGATCATCCGGATCCTGAGTCGCTTCCCTGATGACCACACTTTCTACTAAAAGTGTACCGAGGTCGTCGTCCTCAGGGGTATGTAAAATTGTAATTCTAAACTTGAAACCCGCCTCGGAATTTGGCCTAAGGGCCTCGAGGAATCAAGCAATCCATGCGGGATTCTTCCAAGTATAGTTGCATGTATTTTGGTTGATTATCTTATATAACTAGTTATGTGATCTCTCCAACCCTAAACCCCATTCCCGAACGCCTGAGTACTGGGAGCATCCTTGCTTCCACCGCCGTACATACCCCTGCCCAAAATGGGATCAAGTAAATGTCATGTGTTCTATTGTGCTATGTTTATGAACTTATAAGCGGTTGTCGAAACTTTCTAGGGGTTTTTTTTTATTTAGACGCTCTCATGGTTGCCACCGATAGAAGCATGGATAATAAAACGTGACCATCTTGACCATATTTATTGCTTACCTATTATTCACCAACCCTACCCCAACATGCTCGCCTTGGACCCGCTTAGCGATTTCCAATAATTTATCCACATTATATCTTGAATGCAAATTCCTGTTACGCTTTCTAGGTTGTCACTAGCTTGATTTGATTCATTTTGTTTTATCTTTTAGATACCGACCCAAAGGGATTTCCTGATTTTAAACAACCTGTATGCCCTTATTTCTCCCGGATTTAGATGATGCCACGTGACGCTTGGTTGCAGCCTGTTAAAGCATACAAGAAATGCCACGGCTACCCGTAACGCACAAAGTATCATTAATAATTAATGTCATCTAGTTTTGTTTCTTTATTAGTTTTCACCCATGTCTAACATACTTAATCTTAATAAGAAATTAAACTCATAATGCATGGAAATTTTTAACCATATTCATTAAAAAAAATTTAAAAGAAACAACATGATTAAATAAATTAACGAGCATTGGTCAATAATTCATAGTAAGTCCTAATCTTAGTAACTTAAATACCCTAGATTTTAAAAGAATCATTTAACCATTTATTACTCATAAAAGAAATTCCCATGCAACGTAATTAAGTGAGTACTTAAATTAAAGACATGCATTATTTTTGAGAAATTTCATAACATATGCTGTTTCCCTACTTTTGTTATCAAAAGTATACAAGAAATCACTTTTACCTAGAGTTAAAATATCTTCAAGAATCATTTCAAGGATTAGAGTCCTATTATTCCACTTATATTTCTATCTTCTAGATGGTTTATTTAGCATTAGGATGTGAAAATTCCAATGAATATATTATGGAATGTAATAAGGTAATTATTCAACACTAACTAGGGTAATGGAGTACTTATGTTGTCTATTTCTTATAGAAGAACTACCTTTGTGTAGAAGGGTTTCATTGTTCTTTGTATTTAAATTGAAGGTCCTAGACCAACTAGAATAAAGGAGAACTTGAATGCTTCAATATATCAAGATAATTTTATCAATGTTAATACGTGGTTTAGGCTAACAATATCTTTAATTTGATTATATTGCAAATTTCTAACCATACTAGAAATAATTTACAAATGCCAAGTGTTTGGTAAGACTCCCTAAATGGATTAGATCGTATAAGGGAAATATGTATATATATATAAATACCAAATCAACATTCAATTATTATGAAATAAAAATTAAGGATGGTTATTAATATCTTAGATCAATGCCCATTGATATGCACCAATTCAGATATCAGTAAGAAAAGTAACAAGGTCTGTTCATTCATCTAACATATTAGAGTAACCATATTTACATGGCCTTATCTTTCGGTACATAGACATTGAATATCACTTAACCCAAAATATTTAAATTTTACCCTCATTTATAAAATGGCATTAAACAAAAGATTGTATCCAAATACATATATATATCTCCTAAAGAAAGTAATTGAGGCAATAGAGACAATTGGAACCATAAAGGCATGTCTTACACCAAATTTTCAAAAAGAGAAAGTATGCATGATTGATAAATATATATATAATATTAAATTTTAAGTATGTCAAACCCTACTCTATCACCATGGGTCGGATATCAAACAATATAAGGTAGCATATTCTAGATTACCTTGATACAATACAAACAACGCATAAGAATATGATTATGAATTTGCCTAAGATCAAAACTGCGTACTTGGACTTTAACCTACAGGATAAAAACTTCCTTAAGAGCTTTTGTCTAGTATAAATGAATGCCCTATCATCTCATAGCAGTGATTCAAATTATACCCAAATGCCAACCACAAAGAAAATTGAAAAAAAAACAAAATCAAACTTGATAGGTGCAAGAAAATACAAGCTGAGAATAAACTCAGATCATGGTGACTCATAAATCAAAAAAATGAATATAAGTACAAGCAGCGATTTAAGATTAGTCATAGCTGACTGCCATACTTGTTTAATCTATGCATATATTTGACAGAGGCAGCGGGAGATCAAATATTTTGCATATCAAAGTGGACAAGTGAGATACCTACTTGTGTGCGCTGATTCTTGGAAGAGATCTAAGTGATCAATGCACCCAGGTTGGCTCTCCTTCCTAAAGTCTGAAATCAAGCATCTCTCTGGAGTCTCCCACAGAACGTTCAATTTCTCTCCCAAAAATAGAAGTTCATTCCTCATTTTATAGATATAACGCATTAAATTGTTTTGCAACTGTAGAATGCGAGTTAGTTCTGAAATTTATTTCGGGCAGATGAAATAGAACTCCATGTGAATAATATGGATGGGGCAAGGTTATAGTTGAGCGGCTGAAGACGGCGGGATGTGACCTACCAGTAGGTCTGTGCTGACTAAAAATTTAATTTGCTTATCTGGATCTGATTCACTGTGCAGTTTTTATTGAAAACGTGGTCTTAATGTCCTTTTCTATTCATGCATGACGCCTTAAACTCCATAGTTGTCCACTGAATTCGATCGACATTCAAATTCTGCTCTCAAGTTTTTCAATCAATAATTAATGACAGGCAAGATTTTCAAGAATATGAGTATCAGATTTTTAGTCCATTTAAATATAAAATTCATGTATTAAAGCTCACAAAATAAAAAAGTTAGGGGAGGACGATTATTGTGATATTTATATTTGACTGGCTCTAGAGTTCTATAAGAAATGAATTTCATTTGTTTTTAAATTTTTGATTTAAGAGTATTTGCCATGCATGATTTTTGAGTTGAAAGGAGATTAAACTCAGAATATTGAGTATTCAAAGCTAGAGAAAGAAGTCTAATTTCTAGCTTGGCTTCTTTGAAATAATTTTAAATTCTTGTTTGTTGTTTGAAAGGATTGTTGCTTTTAGAGGCAAAGAAAACCTATGAGAAAGTTTTGATTTAAACCTGCAAACAATCTGTGACATTAGAGAAAACCTAAAAAAAAAAATCTTAATGGAAAGTAGGAAGAAAACCCAAAAGAAAATCTTCATTCAAACTGAATTTTTAAACCCTTTGTTGTTTTGGAAAATTTATTTATGTTATTGCAAAATTTGTTGTTCATTTGCACAATTTTGGGTTGGAAATGAAAATTTGAGTGTATGTTGCAAATATATATATTGTGTTCTTTTTAATTTTGTTTTTTGAAAGAAAAATCATTTCAAAAAAAAAATTTACCGGAAATATAACGGATGCCCTCACCCTTGGGCGCTGCTTTTAGGAAAACTCTAAGATTTGGCAAAAAAATAATAATAAATTAAATTTTTTCTCATGTGGGAGAGGGGAGGGTTGTTGCCTTACTACTCATTACACCCATGAAGTCAAAATGATTTACAATTCATGGGAGGCTTACTATTATAGTGCACCCCATATGTAGAATCGCTTGAACAAATTGACCTCTTCCTTTTTGGGAGGGCTTACACCAACTTACCTATTTTTTAAAAAAATTAATTTGATAAAATATTATTTGAATATTTTATATATTATATATGCAATATATATATTATTTTAATATTTAAATAATATTTATGTTATTTAGCTATTTATATATATATTATATATACTCATATATACTCTCTCATACATTTAGTGTGTATATGCATATATATAATGTGTATATGTATATTTGATATATTTTTAAATAAATTATTTAGTTGAATTAAACTGTTTTATTTCAATGAGATTAGAAATTTAAATATTTATATATAAAATATATATATATGCATCAAGTATATTTCGCATATATATTTTGTCTTACAATTGTAATCATGCATAGATAAAACTAGCTGTCTAGTCTCGACTAAGCTGAAATAATTTTTTAATTAAATGTTTTATTTACAAAGTGATTTTGATTATGGAATATAATTGTGAAACTTAGAGTAAATGATTGGTGTTTAAATACTTCAACATCGTGAAATGAATTGAGTATATTTAATTGGATAAATGTAAGTAAAGGATACTGAGGTTGATTGGATTTAGGAAATCCTAACAAAAGTTATTTAGGTTCCTAAAATGCTTCCTAAATGACGTTTTCTTTCATTCTCAGTGTTGGGCAATGAAGATATTGTTTATGTGAGTTTTGATTTTAAAACTAGTGCTATTGTATTTTCGAAATTAAGTTTAGTGCAATGATTAAATAATTGTTAAAGGTTAGGGTTGTAATCAAAATGAATATGGTTAATGTGTTTTCAATGACTTGTTTGATTTAATGGAATCTTGAAGTTTGTGTAAATGATTTGTTAAATGTGAGAATTATGTACATAATTAAGTTATATGGATTATAATTAGGAGCAAAATTGATTATATTTAATATGTGTAAAGAAAAGGGTTATTTTATTATGATGCTATTATAATGGGTCGAATGTTATTTAAATGTTCTATATTCTATTACCTTAAATGGTGAATAGGGAATGTTGTTGTTTTCTAGATTGCAAGGAATAGATAAGGTTCATAAAAATTATATGGTTTAGAACTTATATGAATAAAAAAAAAGATTAAGTATATGATGTATATATGTACTTTGGTTCCTGTTTGATGAGAAAAGATGGTTATGTCAAAATACATCTTTAGTTATTTAAAGAACATGTATTTTTATGATTATTGATTTAAGCGAATTCTTGTTGGTATTGTATGGGAAATATTGTTACGATTGTAAATTTATGAGTTGACTTTGGTAGTTCTAAGTTTTATTTCCAGAGGCTAGGGAACTCGTTGATTGAGTTGTTTATTCTTTTTGGTATTGCTTGTTATGTTAGTCTTCTAGAAGGGGTTCAACTTTTTGGGGTTGCATTACTATGTTAGTCAACCATTGTATTGCCTTGGGTAGGGCATTTGGTTGTATCATATGGTTTTACCTAGTTTTGATGAATGGGGATGGTTTGTGTCTCCTTTGGATAATGAGTAGTTTATGTGGTTTGTGCCTCCTTTGGAAGGAGTGGAGTATGTCTTTTGTTGCCTCTAGTTTTTTTGGAGAGGGTTCTGACCTTTGTTGCCTCCAGTGTTTGGAGAGAGTTTTGAATTTTGTTGCCTCCTGTGTTGGAGTGGATTTTCATTTTATGTTCCTCCTAGAGTTGGAGTGTTTTTTTTTTATCTTGATGGTTTGCACTTGGGATTTCCTTGGTGATTGGTTTTGTTTAGTATGTTGTCAAGTAGAAGAGTGGCTTCTATTAGGGGCCAGAGCCCAAAGAGGTAAACTGGGAAACCTTCTGAGGTGGTTTAATCAAGTGAAAACTAAATCAATGTATTTAGATGTTAGGTAGTATTTCACACTAATTAAGATAATTGAGTCTCGCTCATGGACAAAGGGCTTGTATAGACTTGGGATGAGACGGGAAGGCCTGTAATGGGAAGGTCATTTATCTTGTCCTTATGAGAGGTATTTGACTCCGCATGAGTGAGCATGGGTGTCGGGATTCGATAGAGGCCACCAAGACAACCCATAGTGGGGCCGGAGCCTAGGAAGATTCCCAAAGGAGATCCCATGACAAACTATGTGATGACACTCTTTCTATGACAACAGTTGGTATCTAGTTTTATGTGTATGGTCTTCTTATCATACTCGATCTATTTTATTTCTAGAAGCAATGTGACTTATGTCAGTGATGTTGGAGTTGTACTTGTGTTATTCTTATGGTTGTATGGTTTATGTGATTGGTTGTGTCAGTGTTAGTTATCTTGTGTCTAGTGGTGGATGGTCTTTCCTAGAAATCCTTGTTACTATCTCCTAGCACAGGGGGTGAGCCTTCGAGTATCACATGGTTGGGTGGAACATGCACCTTATTCCATTGGGTCAACTTTTTGCTCGTGTGGATGAGGTTTCTAGTTGGAGAGCTCATGGAATGAAGTTCTTCATGCTTTATTCTTTCAGTCTTAATGTATTTAATACCCCTCTTTGTATCGAGGTGGAAGTTGTAAATTGTGACCTTGTATTTTGGAATTACCTCATTCGGGGAATGAGTATTGAAATCTTATTGTAAAGTACATTATTGGGATCAAGTGGTATCTCTTATGCCTTTGATGTAATTTTTATTATGTATGGAATGTATGAGTGTTTAATTTGTTATGTAATTAAATGTTATGTTTTAATTCATGTTTCTTGATTGGGTTTTAAGTAATCTCAGTCTCGTAACCTTAGAGGTTGTTGGCAATGGATAGTGATCTTGCATGCTCTTTATACTTAAACAAAAAAAAAATAGTACGTTTGAGTATAAATTGCAACTTCCTCTAGGGTTACATGGTAGGGCGTTACAGACCTCACGTAGACCACATTGGGTTTCATCAAAAATATTCATTCATAATGAGTATCACCAAGTCAATACAATTCTCATGTCGACAAGGACCTTTTTTTTTTCCATCGGCGAGACTGGAGGTCACTTGCTGAGACCTCTTATTGAAAACCCCATCTCACTGATATCGTATCCCTTTGTCCTTAGGTCACCAAGAAAAAGCCAAAATCTTTCCAAAAGTCACTCATAAGACCTGTTGACAAGACCTGATAGGTGCGGCAAGACTTTACAACAAAGCCCATAAGTCTTACCGAAGTGTTCACTCAGTTGTCGGTCGGTAAGAAAATCCAAACTCGCCAAGACCCAATGTCACAAACTTCAACTCTTACCAATGTAACCTTTTCATCCTGCGTATCGGCGAGACACACGAATGCCAGGGAGACCTCTTGGAGATTACATTATGTCATATCGAAGCACCTCGAACACACATGATCGCCGAGAGAAAGCCAACCTTTCACCAAAAGCCATATTAAAGAAACCCTTATGCTCCATTGGTGAGACATGTGCACATCTCCAAAACCCTTCACTGAAGACCCAATGTTTGGCCAAAGTGAAGACTCAAATGACGTGTCGGCAAGACTGAAGGTCACTCGCTGAGACCTCACGGTGATAGCCCCAACTTATACTGATATGCACATCCCTCCGCCACTGATTGGTGAGATAATGTGAAGTCACTATGAATTCTCACTGAAGACTTTATGTTTGGCCAAAATGAAACCCCCACATGTTGTTCGGTGAGACCATAAGAGTTTTCTAGGACATTGTATTGACACCGCAAATCTTTCCAATGTATCCATATTCAAGTCGGTTGCCAAGACATGATGAGTTTGGTAAGAGCTTCTACCGAGGACTAAACTCACACTGATATGAAACAATAGATGAATTATTATCGCCGTGACAGTAGAAACATCTTGCTGATAGGAAACGCAGATGTTTACCAATATAAAGCGCATAATGGATTGGGGAGACCCTGCTTTCTTCATGTCGATATGAACCCAGATGTGGATGTCGATCGCTGTGAAAATGAAAAAGTTCTGCCGACCACCTGTAGCAAAAATATGTTAGCAGAAAAGCACTGTGGGTCAGGGAGATAACCATGAACCTATGTCGATATGGACCACAATGTGAAAAATGTAAGACTCGATAGATTTATGGGGCAAATATAGGCCAAAATGCAAGCAAAATGTCATGATGGAAAGCCCTTGTGCTTATGATGAGGAGCTATATGGAAACATAGGAGTATGAAAAACATGTAAAATCATCAAAAATTTATAGTTCCAATAGTGGCTCCGTATGGGGATGAATGATAGTGAGATCATTACAAGGATTCAAAATCTTTGGGTGAGCAAACCAGACATAGAATGATGAACCAGTGAGCATAATGGAAATGCAACATGATGGAATGAAAAGAAAGTGAATGCAAAATGGAGATGAACCAGAATCCTAAACTATTGTGCATGGAAAATAATTTTAAAGAGGATAAAAAAGAGTTGTCCATGCACTAGCAACCCTCAATCCTCTATGTCACTCAAGAGAAAAAATGCTTCAGAAATTGCCTGAATAGGCAACTCCTGATCTTCACCAGCCATATTCTGTAGATAGTATGAATCTTCACCTTTATTTCCAACAACAACAAAAGGTCCCAACCACAAAGCTTTAAATTTACCATGCTTGCCCTTCTCTTGACACCTTGCATTCCACATCAACACCAAGTCAATTTCTTCAAATTTTCTATCCTTTGCCTTCTTGTCAAACAAATACTTCATCTATGTATGTAACTTCATGTTTTGGTTTTGGAAAACTCTCCTTATTTCATCAAGTTCAACTAGTTGTTCCATTCTTTCTTCCATAGGTTCAAGAATACCCAAATCTTCCTAAAGGAAAAATTTGTAGACTGGCAACAAATTCTGCAAAGGCATCCTGGCTTGTGCTCCATATACCAATTCAAATAGGGATTTTCCAATTGATTTCTTCATAGTAATCCTATCATCCCATATAGCCAGCCTTAATTTTGAATCCCAAGCCTTCTTGTTTTGTCCTAACATCCTCCTTATAATCTTCAAAAGACTCTTATTGCTAGACTCTACTTGACCATTAGCTTGTGGATGGTAAGGAGCTGCATAAGAAATAGTAATGCCATATGTGTCATAGAAACTTTTGAAATCATCTGACCTAAAACACATCCATTATCTGTGATTAACCTCAGTGGTGCACCAAATTTGGTGATAATGTTGTCCATCCAAAAATTTGTCACCACTTTGCTTGTAGCCGGTTTAGTTAGGATTGCCTCCACCCACTTAGTAAAATAATTAGTGTCAACCAGTATCCACTTGTATCCTCCACTTGATTTTTTCTATATCTCTCCAATGAAATCAATTCCCCATTAATGAAAAGGGGCATCAGCCTGCAAGGGATGAAGTGGCAAGGCTCCTTGATATTTCAGCTTTCCAAAGAACTTTTGGCAGGCCTCACATTTTCTTACATGTGTAAAAGAATCATTAAAAACTCTAGGCCAGTAGTAACCTACTCTGAGAATTTTGTGTGCAGCTGTTTTTGCTGAATAATGTCCTCCACAAACTCCTTCATGCATTTCACTTAAAACATGCTTGGCCTGAGACTCATCCAAACACAATAACAGTATACCATCCCTATTCTTCCAAAATAGATCTCCATCCATGAAAACATATTTAGATGCCTACAACTTTAGACTTCAAAGTTCTTTTCTGGCTATCACTAAATCCCTCTGGACACTTCATGTACTTAAGATAATGCATGATATCAAGATACTGTGATGTGCCCAATGCTTGCAACCTGTAATCCCTTCATCTACATTACAAAATTGATTTGCTTCAATATTTGATTTTTCCATCAACCTAGCCAAGCCTTGACCTCTTACTAATTTGGTAATCTGTATCTCCATGTAAAATTCTTGGATCTTGTTAATCCATTTGCATCTTTTTCCTATTAATTTAGACTATGTCAGAATATCTTTGACAGCAGCATGAGGGACATAAGCAATCACCTTTACTCCAACAAGATATGGTCTGAAAGCTTTTGTAGCTTTTACTAATGCAAATGCTTGTTTTTCCATTATGTCATATTTCAATTCATACCCTTGAAATGACTTACTGAAGAAAGACATAGGTTGTTCATGACCATCCTCATTCTTTTGTAACATAACTGTAGCAATTGTGTGCATTGAAGGAAATGAAAATATCTAAAAAGGCTTAGTGAAATCTGGAGATTTAAGGACAGGAGCCTCCTTGATGGCCCTTTTGATAGATATGAAAGCTTCCAAGGCTTCCGCAATCCATTCCATTTTATGTCCTTTCTTCAACATTTTTGATATGGGCTTAATGATCTCAACAAAGTTAGAAACAAATCTCCTAACAAAATTGATCTGTCTAAAGAATGATTGTATAGCCTTAACAGTTTTGGGAATATGAATTTTATCAATAGCCTCAACCATCTCAAGATCTATCCTAATTCCTTCTTTTGAAACAATATGTCCTAAAAGCTTACCTTCTGTGACTGCAAAATGAAACTTCTTTGGATTTCAACTAATACCATATTCTAGGGCTTTAATAAATACCTTCTCTAGATGTTGTACATGATCTTCAGCCTTCTTTGAATAAGTAGTCAGGTCATCTTGGTATGTGCCACCATGATAGCATTGATTAAATTTGCAAATGCCACATCCATAGCTCTTTGGAAAGTCATTCCAGCATTAGTGAGACCAAATGGAATTCTTATGTATACATGTGTTCCCCAAGGAGTTGTTAATGTTGTCTTATATTGCTCAGATTCTTTGACCTTGACATGGTTGTATCCTAAAAACCCATCCATCATAGACAGCAGTTCACACCCTATTACCTTATGCAATATAGCCTCCATATTGGGTAGAGGATAATTGTCCTTGAGAGATGCTATATTCAAGTTCCTGAAGTCCACACATAATCTAATGTCTCCATTTTTCTTCCTCACAGGGACCAAATTTGAGACCCACGTTGAGTGCCTAATTGGTTTGATAATTCCTCCATCTCTGAGCTTTGTCAATTATTCTTGCATTTTAGGCTCCAATGTTGGATTTATGGGTCTTTGTTTTTTTCGGAATGGTTTGGCATCACGCTTCAATGGTATTTCATGCTGAAATAAATCCTCTCTATATGATTTTAGATCTTCATAAGACCAAGAAAATAGGTGTTTATACCTTCTCAGCAACTCTATCAACATTCTTCTAATTGTAGGGCTTATCTTTTTTCCTATGTACACCTTTCTTGGTGCTATCTCAGTCCCCAAGTTAACTTCTTCAATATCTTCCTTTCTGACTGGTGTTTGCTTCATGAGGGATCGATCATTTCCATCATACACCCTCTCCAATGCCACTAAGCCCTTAGGAAGCTTATTTGTTTTGAGCTACAAGATCTCCTTTCCAAACACTGTTTGCTTCCCATCCACTTCCTCAACAAAAGCATTGAAGTCAATTTCCTGGGCTTCATATTGATCTATACAATTAAGGAATTTCAAAAGATCAGTATCATCATTGAAGAGTTTCCAGTTATAAATTTTATCAAGAATAGTAGGCCTTGTCTTGAACTCAATCTGTGAAACCCTAGCAAATGTGATATCATCTCTTTTGAGCACTACATTTGCTAAAAAGTCAGCCATTATATTCTTTGACCTATAAATCCACTCAATTGAGAAGGCATCAAATAATTCAATTGTGTCCCATGCAACATTCTTATACTGTTTCAATCTTTTATGTTTTTCTGCATATTTTGACTTGATTTGTGAAACAACCAACTCAGAATCACCCAAAATAGCCAACAATTTAATCTTGTGTTTCACAACTATGTTTAGGCCTGTCAACAAGGCTTCATACTTTGCCACATTGTTTATACATTCAAATGCTAACAGGAAAGAATATTTAAATGTAATACCTTCAAGTGAAACAAATACAATTCTAGTGCCATTACCTTCTTGGCTACATGCTCTATCAAAATACATCTTCCACACTTTATTGCAGCTTTGTGCCACATGCTTTTCAATTGGATCACTATTGGTTAATTTTGGCTAGGCCGATTCAATCTTAAAACTTCCAAGATCAACATCACAAAAATAATTGATCTAATCTTGTGGTACATAGTCAAAAAGCTAGTTCATTCTTGGCTCCCTATACAATTTGACCTCCTGACCATTCACTAGAATTGTAGCATAAGATAGATCAAATTGAACATTTCCTCCAACTGCTGTTGTCCATTGTCTTGATAGAAGCATCCAAAACTGAGGAGTATCAATTACTATTATATCTATATTACAAGCCACCTATGGATGAGTAGCTAGTTTGACTTAAACTAATTCCTACCACAGGTACAGGTGTGTTATCCATTGCATATCACTTCCCTTCACATGTATCAACCCACATGCCAAGCTGCTTCATAACTCCAACTGGCATGATATTCATAGCAGCACCAGAGTCTATCATGCAATTTCTCAGCAGCTTGGTATTTATAAGAAATGTAGTGAAAAAAGGATCCACTTGTGGGGGAGTTTTTAATACATCACTCAAGTAGACTTTTGGGATATTTATTCTCTCTTGTTTAGTGACTGATTTAACAACTACTCTATTTTCAGAATTCACATGTTTTTCATTTACCTTCGTTATCAATTGAACAACATTGTCTCTATATTCCTTAATTTTCATCATTTCAAGCAGTGGAACAAACATTTTTACCTAAGATAATGCCTAAGTGAAGTCAAAAGAGGAGCCTTCCACCTTAACAACCTTCTTCAGTTCTAGTGTTTCTCCTTTGTTTTCTTCCTTTTCTTTTTTACTAGGCTGATTAGGCTTTTGTATCTCTTTGTGTACTTCCTTTGCTTCCTATTTTTGGAAAAGCTTCTGTTCACTTTTATCATGCTACTTATTTTCTGATTTCTTCATAGTTCCTTGTGTCATCTTCTGATCTTTTATAAAGATTCCTCTAGGGACACCTTCCTTCTCATTTAATTTTTTGTTTCTCAACCAGTATTTACTCCTTGCTTCCTCAACTGTAGCAACAGTTAGTCTTTCTATTTCTTCTTTGGTGAGTCTTCTAATACTACATTGAGCAAGTGCCTCAACTAAATGTGACTTTGTATAATCTTCTTCAAAATCAGAAAGGATCTATTGTTCAGCCATATGGACATTATACTTCTGATTTGAAACATCATACTCATAACCTTCATCCTCTAAAGATGAGTATCCTTCCTCAACATGGTAAAAGGTGTTTGAAGTCAAATAAACCTTGTGATCTTCTCCGTTATTTTCCATCAACATTATCTCCTCTTGCATCCTTTGAGCCACAACACAATAGTCTGGGGAATGTGGCTTATCACAAGCTTCATAGAAGTAATTATTACTCACCATGTAAGTTCCCTTCTTACTCAATGGATTAGGAGTCTCTCTATTTCTTGGCCTAGCTGTTATAGGTTTTCCATCCTTCTAGTCTATATTATATGGCATGTCATGCAACCTCATCCTTTCATTTTTGTATGTTTTTTTTCTGTCTGTACTGATAATTGTTGCTTTGTTGAGGAGCCCTAGGGTTATCTCTTTTATTGATTATACCTACAGTCTTCCTATTGTTTTCAATTGTTAGTGCTATCTTCTAAGCTTTAGCCAGATCTCTTAGAACCCTATTTCTCAATTCATACCTAGTTTTAGGATCAAATACATTTAAATAAACACTCAATGCTATAGAATTTGACAACCTTGATCCAGGAGGTACTTTAGTTTGCAAAATTATTAAATTTTTGATTGAAATCATAAATTGAATCATTCTAATTTTTTTGAATTCACATTAATTCATGAAGAGCTACATATAGTGCATTTAGATTCCCATATTACTCTCGGAATCTATCCTAGAATATTTGGGGAGAATTAAATGAGAGTGTTGGCAAGCTGTTAAACCAATCCCTAGCATCTTCAAGAAGTGACATCATAAATATCCTCATATGTAAATCTTGATATGACACACCTATGTCTTGGATGAACACATTGAAATTCTTTAAATGCTCTTCAGCAGTAATTGCATTACTCCTTGTAAACTTAGGTACCATACCTCTCTAGCTGCCATCCATAGGGTAAGGATATAACTGAAACCCTGCTAAATCAAATTGTTTGATCATTGCTGCATACTAGTGAGGGGGAGGGATAGGTGGGTACTGATATTGATACATAGGATTATTATATTGTGCATTATGTTGTGGGACAAAAGGCTGACCATGAGGGGGCTGCATATTTGTATGTTGTGTGGGGATATGAGGTGGATGATTTGGCTGACTATAGTGATTTTTTGTTTGATGATGAGGAGACACAAGTGGATCAAAAGGCCCTACATTATGATTACCCTACTTATGAGGTGGTACATACTTTGGAGGGCAATCAACTGTCTGAGAAGTAATTTGGGCTTTCAGCAATGCAGCCCTTATTTCCTCTATCTCCTTCCTCTGTGATTCAAACTGTGATTTTACCTCAGGAATCTCATGATCAATAGGGTAATTTTGGTTACCTTCCATCTTTTGATCATATGCATGCTGAATTCTAATTCGTTTAGCCTCTAGTTTAGCTCTAAACTAAACCTGTTTCTAAGAATCGAGGAAAAAGAATCGATTTATTTGATCTTCTGGAGTACAGGGCTCTGCACTCAAATTGTTTTTCCATGTATCATAGCAATCATATGTTTCACAATGTGCTTTTGATACCTTGTCTTTATCTGTCATGTACATGTCCTCACTTATTCCTTTCCCCTTATCAACCTTGTCATTTTTGTGTGTCCACTTACTGCTGCCAACAGGAGCTCCAGTATGAACACTCTGTATTGAGATCTTCTTCCATTCATGTTTGAATAGCTACAAAATTTATGTCAGAGTCACCACTCACTTTTGTCAAAAATGAGAAAATACTTGATGCTTCTTATTCCCAGTGGAGTCTGTATAAAGTTCCTGACTCTATGATTAAGTCCTTGATTCTGAATGTTCCCCAGCAGAGTCGCCAATTTGTTAGCTCTCAAAAACATAGGTAAAGATACCTCAAGAGGCTGCTAATCTCTTGATATTTTTTAGGGTAACATACAAGGTTGAAAGAATTCAACCTTCTACTCTTCAGGTGCTGTTAAACCTAGGTGGGTGTACCTTACTGAATGAAGCAGACTTTATGTGTTTATGATTATCTTTCTTGCTGTGATTTGTCCACAATGGAAAATAGAAGTGAACAAATGTAATCAAACTTGACAGCAATAGCAATATTCTGATCTAAATCCTAAAATGCTTAATCAATAGATATAAAGAGAACAAATGAGTCTTAATGATGAAACTATAGAGACCAGTGCCTTATTGGGTAGGCAGAGTCAAATGAAATCAAGATGAGCAACACTCTCTAAAGAAAACTCAAATCATCTAGAATATATTATGTTTACAACTTGTATAAACATGCAATACTGTAACTACTAAGCTCTACTTTAACAATCCAAATGAATCTCTTTGATTACTATGATCAATTAAAAGGATTTAATCTTTGCTTGAAAGAACTAATTGATTAATCACACAAATACAACAAATGTGCATTGATAAACTAAACATAAACTTGTTATGTCAATTTAAGCAACCAGAAAGCATCAATCTTGGAGACAACTTAGAAGTATTTTTATTGAATTCAATAGACAATTGACACTAGACAAATGTAGCAACATCAACTGATTTTCGTAAATACCTCCATTCTGAAATCATGCAACAATAGCCTCTAATATGATAATTTTATTCCACTGTATCTACTTGTTGAGTATTGACTATCTAATAATTGGTGATCTCATCATGATTTTACAATTACAAAAATTCCTATTTATACACCAGTATCAAGAAAATAAACCATATTGAAATTCCATGTTGGCCCTCCATAGAATTCGGGCTCCAAATCAAGTTAGCCTGTAATAGTAATTTAGCATCCACATGTTAGCCACAATATTTGAATTTCTTTTATTCATCAATGAAACAGTCGCCAAGAGATATCGTCAGTTATGTTGAAGGAATTCAATCGTTAATCGCTCCGCTTGGTGTTACTCACCTTCACCGTGGCCTATCTGAGTCAAGGATATATCCTGTAGATTACACTATGTTTCAATGAGAGCCCCTACGATCAAATTGTATGTCACTATAACATATTGCTTGTTACACCGAAGACAAGAACCATCCGCATGTTCCCTTTGTGTTTTTCTGTAGCTCTATGATATCAGGGAGACCTCACATAGACTACATCATGTTTCATCAAAAATATTCATTCATAATGAGTGTCGCCGAGACAAGACAATTCTCATGTCAGCAAGGACCTTTTTGTTTTCCATTGGTGAGATTGAAGGTCACTCGCCAAGACCTCTTATCGAAAACCCCATCTCACCGATACCACATCCCTTTGTCCTTAGGCTGCCAAGACAAAGCCAACATCTCACCGAAAGTCACTCATAAGACGTGTCAGCAAGACCTGATGGGCTTGCCAAGACTTTACAATGAAGCCCATAAGTCTTACCAAAGTGTTCACTCAGTTGCTGATTGGTAAGACAATCCAAACTCGCCAAGACCACATGTCACAAACTTCAACTCTTAACGATGTAACCTTTTCATCCTGTGTATCAGTGAGACACATCAATGTTGGGGATACCTCTTGGAGATTACATTATGTCATACTGAAGCACCCCGAACATGCATGATCACCGAGAGAAAGCCAACCTTTCACCGAAAGCCATAGTAAAGAAACCCTTATGCTCTGTTGGTGAGACATGTGCACATTGCCAAGACCCTTCACTGAAGACCCAATGTTTGGCCGAAGTGAAGACTCAAACGAAGTTTCAGTGAGACCGAAGGTCACTCACCAAGACCTCATGGCGATAGCCCCAACTTATACCAATATGCACATCCCTCTGCCACCGATCAGTGAGACAATGTGAAGTCACTATGACTTCTCACCGAAGACTTTATGTTTGGCCGAAACGAAACCCCTGCATGTTGTTTGGTGAGACTACAAGAGTTCACCAGGACATTGTACTGACACTGCAACTCTTTCCGATGTATCCACATTCAAGCTGGTCACCAAGACATGATGAGTTCGGTAAGAGCTTCCATTGAGGAATAAACTTAAGCCGATATGAAACAATAGATGAATTCTAGTCACCATGACAATAGAAACGTCTTGCCAATAGGAAACTCAGACATTTACCAATATAAAGTGCACAATGGATCGGGGAGACCCTACTTTCTTTATGCTAATATGAACCTAGATGTGGATTTCGATTGCTGTGACAATGAAAAAGTTCTGCTAACCACCTACAGCAAACATATGTTAGCAGAAAAGCACTGTGGGTCGGGGAGACAACCATGAACCTATGCCGATATGGACCACAATGTGAAAAATGTAGGACTCAATAGATTTATGGGGAAAATATAGGCCAAAATGCAAGCAAAATGTCATGATGGAAAGCCCTTGTACTTATGATAAGGAGCTATATGGAAACATAGGAGTATGAAAAACATGTAAAATCATCAGAAATTTATAGTTCCAACACCTTCTCTCAAAATCTCTAGAATAAAATGGTCACATCACAGTCTTGGAAAATATTTTCACATGACTTGAAAAGTATAGACTCAGGCTAAATCCAAAGAAATGTGTTTTTAGGGTCCAATTAGGAAAATTCTTGGATATATTATCTCTCATAGAGGAATAGAGGTTGATCCCATGAAAGTAAAATTTATCTTGGACATGCCACTGCAAACCAACATCAGTTAGTTAAGGACATTACAAGGAACATTACAATCAATCTGTAGGTTCATTGCTCAACTAGCAGATAAGATCCATCCATTTTAACATCTATTAAGAAAAGGAATTCCCTTCAATTGGATAGAAAAAATTCAAGAAGCATTTGATCAAATCAAGAATTATCTACTGACTCCACCAATTCTTATGCCTCCAATTTCAAATGGAAGACATTTGATATTGTATGTGACAACAACTACATCAACACTGGGGGCATTGTTAGCATAGAATGATAATGATGGAAAAGAACGAGCAATTTACTACATCAGTCACACCTTGGTCAGATATGAGTTGAAGTATAGCCCTATTGAACAAGCATGTCTAGTAGTTGTATTTGTAGCACATAAATTGAGACATTATATGTTGAATCAAAAGACAAAACTAATTGCCAAAATTGATCCTTTGAAATACCTTCTCAGCAAAGAAGCTCTAAAAAGAAGACTAGCTAAATGGGTTATGATCTTAAGTAAATATGACATTGATTAAGCTGACCAAAAATCAATAAAATGACAAGTGATAGCTAATCAACTCACAAATTCAACAGTAAAGGAAAACCATCCTTTGATATCTGAATTTCTAAATGAATCAATCTTTGTCATAGACACACCGACAACATGGAAACTATACTTTGATGGATCCTACAAAAGTTATGGTTCAAGAGTTGGAATTTTTTTCATCACACCTCAAGGAGATTCCATTTCCAATTCATTTCGAATAGCATTCCCATGCACTAATAACATAGTTGAGTATGAGGCATTATTGAAAAGACTCTTAATGGAAATAAAATGGAAAATCAAGGATCTTCAATTCTATGGTGATTCTTAGTTAGTGATTAAGAAAGTTAATGATGATTATGATACCAAGGATGAGAAACTAATTCCCTACAATCACATGGTTGATAGTTTCAGACTATACTTTGATACCATTTCCTTTGAGTAGATACCAAGAATCTAGAGCAAAGCAACTAACATAATGGCTACAATTGCATATCTCTTGGACATTCCTAACAATCCATCACAATATGAGTTCTTGGTAGAGAAATTGTTGATCCCTGTGTTCAATGTCCCCAAAAGTGAACTTGTGTGTGAACTTGTTGGTCTTGAATCTAGGTGGGACAAAGACATTTATAGTTATTTTCATGACCCAATTATCCCTCCTGAATTTTCCCTCAACCAACACAAAACCTTTATCCAACAATCATCTAAATATGTCATCATCAGAGATACTCTTTACCGCTGCAACCTAGACATTACCCTTCTTCAATGTCTTAACTCAAATGAAGCACAAACAACCTTACAAGAGGTGCATCATGGTATATGTGGAGCTCACTTTATTGGTCCAACCCTAGCTAAAAATCTCATGAAGATAGGATATTATTGGCCTACAATGGAACGTGATGCCTATCACTTTTTGAAGAAATTTCACCAATGTCAGATTCATGGAGATCTTATACATGTTCCAGCTCAAGAACTACATCCGCTTACATTACCATGGCCATTCTCTTAATGGGGACTCAACCTCATAGGAAAGATCCATCCCGCTTCTACTAATGGACATAAATTTATCCTTGTGGCTATTGAATACTTTACCGAGTGGATCGAAGCCATCCTAATGACCTATATTACTAGGAAGCAGATAGCCAAGTTCATCGTGAATTACATTGTATTCCTCTATGGTATTCCACAACCCATCATTATAGAAAATGGTCACCCTTTTAAGAATTAAGATGTTCGTGAACTTAGTGAAAAGTTTCATATCTAACACCACTTTGCTACCCTATATTACCTCCAAGGTAATGGCCAAGCTGAGGAATCTAATAAGACCATCCTTAAAATATTAAATAGGAATGTCAATGACGTTAGACATGATTGGCATCTCCAACTCAATCCTTCTCTATGAGCTTACTGTACCAATGTTTACACCCCTATAAGAGCCACTCCATATTCCCTTGTCTTTGGATCTGAAGCCATACTTCCTATTGAAGTTGAGTTACCATCTCTAAGAGTATCTATGCAAGGATTGATTGATCAAGAAGAGCACCATGTATCTCATCTACATGAGCTAGAGATACTGGATGAAAAGAGATAAAATGTTTTGACATATTTGCAAGCATATCAGAATCACATTCGATGCAGCTACAATAAAATGGTTTGACTTAGAAGTTTTGACATTGGGAACTTAGTCCTAAAAGAAAACCCGAAGAATCAAGTAGATCAAGAAAAGGCTAGAAAGTTTCAACCTAATTGGTTGGGCCCTTACATCATCATAGCAGCATATGAATTTAGGGCTTATCAGCTCTCTACTCTTGATGGAAAACCATTTCTTGAACCTATCAACAACATGCACCTTCACAAGTACTACACTTAATTCTCAAAGTAGCCCTTCAAAAAGTAAAAAAAATACAAAAAAATAGTCACCCTGATGAAAACCTAGCAAACACGCATCTTGGTGACAACAAAAAAATAAAAAAAATGGAATTTTTTTATAAAAAAATAAAGAGAAATAATTCATCCAAAAGTGAAAACAACCAGGTGGCACTTTGGATAAGTACCATGGTGAAAACCTGTCAGACGCCATTAGTAGTCATTTATGCTCCTTTGTCTCACTCTATCACTCTACGGTCTTCCATCCTCCTCATCCATTCGTTACTCATCCATAATAAAGCTTCATCATCCTTACCATGGCCTGAGAACAATTGACATTTAGTATCCTTTCCTTCATAACCATCCTTTGCATCCATCCGATCCCCTCACACATAATAAGTTGGTCTCGTACCTGACTGGGGGAAATTCCTTGACTTACGTCTTCATGGGATCCAACACATGGTATCAGCCTTTAAAAACATAAAAAAATCCAAAAAAATCATAAAACACCAAAATCCAAAAAAATCATAAAACATCAAAATCCAAAAAAAATCATAAAACCCTCAAAATCCAAAAACATCAAAAAACTTCAAAAACTTCCAAAAACATAGTTAGATTCAAAGTTTGAGTTTGAGTTAGTTTATGTTAGGAGGGTTGAAGTACGTTGTCTCTTACGTAGGAAACACTCATTTTCAATGGGACCCTTAGACATTAGGTTAGTCCTTTTAGGTTTTTTCAAATAAAATCATGACTCATTCTTTTGTCAAATAAAAGAAATTCAAGTCATGTTGAACTACAAGGTCTCTACATGTATAATGTAGGCAAGGCCATCAATCAATGAGCCCCTGAGGCCCTAGGTCAGTCCTTTAGGATTTGTCAAATCTGGTCTCGTTCTTTGTCTACAAGCAACCAACATTCAAAATAAATCATGAATCAATAGGCAAACATAATAAAAAAATATTCTATCTTCAATCAATCAATCATCTCATCGGCAATAAATTGATTAGTCATTGGTCTTGTATCAAAATGGGGCATTATGTCATTTTTCTCATTTGATCTTATCTCTTGTATTTTATCAGGATGCGTCCTTCCTAAGATTAGACTGTCTTTGGTCAATCTGGTCATTCACCTTAAGTAGGTTATGTCTTTCTTGCAGTTAGGTGCTTTATCAACAATGGTGAATCAGTCAACTTTATCGAATGTGTTACTTTCCTCCAATAGGACATTTCTTTCCTAAAATTAGTCATCATCACATCGATCAATCATATCAATCAAATTTAATCGAATCAATCAATCTTTTCATCTTGGTCAATTAATCTTTCCTTAATCAAGATGTGTCTTACTTGAAACTAGGTGTAATCAATCAAATCGAATCAACCTTTTTCAAACTGCCAATCATCTTCAATCAAACAATCAATCTATCATTTGGTCATTTTTGTCATCTTGGTCAATCTCATCAATCATATTAGGCAATCTTATCAATATTATTGGCAAACACTACCTCTTTGGAAAACACTTTCTTGGTCTAGGTTTGTCTCATCTTTTTGATTGTTTTTTGGTCATGTTATTAGTTACCTCAAGGATGTCCACAAGGATTTAGAGGGAAGATGATGGATCATGACCTCTTTTCTTTGCTTGATGTTTGTGGTCTATCTTGGAAAAAATAATGGGATAATTGGGTCCTTAGTATGAGCCAGGGCATTCCTTGTCTTTTGGCTTTGTCTTTTTGATTGCTTGTCTCTCACAAATGGTCACCTTGCACACCTTGGTCTATGTCATGCCATGGTGTTTCTGCTCCATTTGTGACAATTTTGATGCCCAATGATGATAAATATAAAAACATGAAAGTTTATTTCATGTCTAACATTCCATTTTCCTTATCCATTTTCACTCTAACATCCATCTCTTTCCCACTAACATTTCTTTTGTATGCATCTTGACAAAGTCATATGACACAAAAATATCCTACATACAAGATCATGTTAGGAAGCATCATAGTAAGCATCACCATCCTAGGTTATCATCATCATATTAAGCCACATATATTTACATGAGAACATGCAAAAACATAGAAATCATCCATATAACATTAACTTTCATTGCATTACATTTTTCATTATGATCATAGTTCATTTCCATCCATCACATTGCATAACATTACATTTTAGATCACATTACATTTTACATTATGGTCTATCACATCACATTGCATTAAATTTCACATACACTGCATCACATTAATAACATTATGGCATATCATATTATATATCACACTTTTCATTTATATTAAACATTCTCAATCATCACATTTTGTATCACCATATAGGCATCCCATTGCATCAACATTAAATGCATTCATATATCACATTGCATTTTAGGTCATCCATACTGCATTCATCATCCATACATACCAGAAAGGAATGAACATTCATGACATAATCATGAATGCATAATCATAAAGCACATTAAACTATCACACGATCATATAGAATGCATCAATAGACGTAATCAAAACATGAAAACCCATAGCATAACATCATAAAGCATAATCATATAACACTGCATATCATAAACCGCCACCAAAAATCATATCAATATTGCTCAAAATGTGTCATAGGTACAATGTCAAGATGTGTTGTGTCTATCAAAAAGAATTGAGCTTGGAGGCTCGATAATCAAAACATAGTGTCCATATACAAAATATCAAAAGATGCTCTAGCCTAAGCTACCCTACTCTCTTGATCTTGGTGCCTCCTTGTCTCCTCGCTAAGGTGCATCTAAAGACCTATGCTTTGCAATAGAAGGCTTTTGATATGGAGTGGACTATCTTAGGTCTGATGTCTCCCCGCTCTCTAACCTACTATGGCGCTTGCCTTGTGAACCAATCTCAATCACTAAAAAATGTGGGCTCCCTCCTCTCTAATGGTACCACCCATTCGTAAAGGTCCATGTAATACTGCATAGCTCTATTGGCCCTGGCATACTCCCGAGTAACATCCACTACATATTTGTTGCATGTAGTTGTAAACTTTATCATATGTTGATCTATTTTCTATCAACTAATGACAACTAGGTCTCTCTTAGTCTGCAGTGTGTACCTCTTGGCCTTAAGGTTGTCTCTCTTTGTTGTCACTATCATGAGCTCTACCTCCAATTCCTATACCTGAGCCTATAGGGTGGCTATCTACTACTCTGAGTTTCCCTCCTCTAACCCATCCTGGTCATCCTCTAGTCCCTCCTCCTCTCCCATCCCCATGATAATCCTCTTGTGAAGGACTCTCTTTGCATCATCCATATCTCCATCCTCCAAATGCTCCTCCTGTCTCTCCTTTGCATGCTCCTCAATATCCTAATGTCCTACCTCTAGAGTGGGCATCTTAGCATGCTTCTATCCCTCCTCCACCACCACCTCTGTCACTACCCTCACCTTGGGTTGATGCTCGTCCATCTCCTCCTCTCAGATTTGTGGTAATTGTCCCACCACTTGTCATCCTCTATCCCTCCTCCTCCTCCATTGATCTCCTCCTTGACCTCCCCAACCATCTCCTCCATCATCTCCCCCATCATCTCCTTATCCTCCTCCATCCCCTCTCCCTCTACCCTTCTATCCCATGTCTCCTCTCCAGCCTCTCAGGTCCTTGCCTCTGCACTCTACAAGCATTGGCTACTCTAGATCTATCAATGGTAATGGTTGATGAATCAACCACCAAGCATCCTACTCTGGCATGGTCCCCGCATCTGCATCACCCCCTCTGCACCTCCATTGCACTGGCTACAGAGCATCAATCTCCAACTCAACTGTGCTCACCACTATTTGTGGCCCCCATGGGTGCACCTCTTGAGAGGATTTTACAAACTCTATCATACCAATAGGAATACCTTATCTCTCTCCAAAATACCTCTAAACCCTCTCTAGAAGATGCATCTCAATAATATGCTAGCTCTGAACTATGCATCTGATAAGGTACCTCGACTGTCGACACCATGGAAAGTGATCATCCTCACCGACCCAAAAATCATAGTCTATGTAAGGTCTCCAGAAAAAGCTAACTAATGTGTCAATACCATGCCTCTAGTATCCAACATCTTCCACATGTGTATTTGTCAAGTAACCCCAATACATATATGCATATGGAGCACCAGCTGCCAACTATCATACCACTAGTGGTCAAAACACTGCTATGTGCTCCCATGCCCATATCATTAGCAAACTAACCTTGTAGCTCAGGCTCTATCCTCCCCTATAAGAAATGTTCAACTAGAAGTATAGCATGCCCAATAGACATGGTCTCCATGTATATATAGTCTCCTCCTAGACCATACCTGCTAAAATCTCACCCCAACCCACCGGAAATCCACGACCCCTACAATTTGGAATCATAACCCCTCCAATCAATGTACATAACATGCAATCATATATGTCATATCTCTTGGTTAGGGTCTTCCATCTAATGTCATACCCCTGAATCTCAAGCTCTAAATCATCATCATAGTCATAATAATCATCTAGCACTTGTAATCCTTGAGCGGGGTCATATCGTACCCACTCATCGTGAATCAGAAGCCATAAAATCCTATAGGCATCCTCAAGGGTGACAATCTCCTCCACATTGACAAGTGGAAGCTACAAGTCTCAAAGTGCCATCTCTCTACCAACACCATCAGCATGCCCCTATTTTCCCTAATAATCAGCATATAGGTGACATAGAATAAACCAAGATCTAGCAATGCTTGTCTCTCCACATCGTCTAGCGGATCCTGCAAATGAAATACATCTGGTCATGAATCCTACATATAGATAGGAGGTAGAAAAACATAAATTCATCACGCAAGCCATCGTGTCAATCTAAAATCTTTAGTCGACCTATTGGACCTAAGCTGACCACATCAAAATATCCTAATCTGGGGAAAATTTTTCAATAGGAAATTAGATCGTTGTTTTGTCAAATGTGTTGCATACATTTTCCAGCTAGCTAGCAATTGCAATTGTGTTGCTCATCATTCAAATGTGTCATTTCATACAATGCTTGCATCACAAAACATTGATTGTGTCATTCTCGGCTGCACATGCAACTCAAAAAGTCAATTGTGTCACACATTTAAATGTGTAATGATGCAATTGTCCTTGCCCTATCCCTAAGAAATTGTGTCACAATGAGATGATTGTGGTGAACTACTTCTCATCCACGTAGCTTGTGCATGCAATTGCATCACATGACCTATGACATAATTTCCTGCTAATTTATTTCTCTACCTAAATGCATGAAAATCAAAAAATCACAAGGCAGGTTTGTAGTACTCACTAGGGCAGGCACTCCCTCCAGTCAGAGGAAGGTGCAGATGTGGTATGCTCTATGTGCGGCATCCAGAATAGGTGATATCTCCTTAGCTTTTCTCACTCAGAGCTCCTGAGTTTTCTAAATTGGCAATGCACAAATGACCCATTTTCCCAAACCAATTCCTATTTATAGGTTGAAAAGTAGGGTTTGCACTTGGCTTGTCTATTGGGCACACTTTTTGATGAATTTGAACCTCAATTTGAACCCCTTAATGACCTCAAAATTCCATTATGTCTTCATCATTGAACTCCTGGCGATCAAATTATCTTATCGGGACAATTTTCCAAAAAAATTGATTTTTTTTTTTAAATTTGTAAATTTTTTTTGAGGGGGCATACCTCTACCCTACTTTCACCGAGGCATCTTTTGATTGAATTTCTTTGACATAACATGATGAACTACATTATGTCAAAGAGGGGAAAAATGTAGACATTGAAAAATGTCCTAGGTCTGTGAGCGTCATTTTTCTTGGTCTTCATCTCTACATAATTAAATAATTTTAATTATTTTATTATTCTTGATCATATTCCTCTGTTACTTAAATGATGTTTAATTATTTAATTAATTCACTTCTTAAAAATTATTCTATCTTGATCAATTAAATAAAAATAATTGTATTGCTAACACTCCCTTTCTTCAATAATTAAATAAATCATTATTTATTTAATTATTTGTCTTTTATCATCCATCTATAGTCAAATAATTAATACTAATTATTATTATTTGTCTATTCATTGTCCTATCTCTCATTCCTCTATAATTAAATAATTGCCGAAATTATTTAATTATCTAATGACACTTCTCTCCTCCATTAAATAATTAACTTAAATTAATTATTTAATGTCTCATATTCATTTTCCCCATTTAATTAAATTGATTTCATAAATCATTTTAACTTAAATGTCCATTTTCTCCCACTTACCTTTTTCTTAAATAAATTATTTATTCCTCAACTTGTCCAAAGATTCCTTTTCATGAATTAATTATTTTCAATTTTTAATTCCTCCATTTTCTTCCTCCACTATCTCATTTTTGAATCTTAGTCATCGGTTGCCTTTGGTCTCTTTCTAATCTTGACCATTTGTTTTGTAACCTCCCCTTTCCTATGTTGCTTGTCTTCTCTTTTGTTGATCTTGGCATCTTTCTAGAAGCTTGATCACGATCATCTGTTTGAATGGCTATATATAAAAGAAGCCTTCCTCCTCCATTTTTTCCTTATCAACCACTTATCTCCAACTTTCTTGCTTACAATTTGTAGGTATTTGCACATTTTGAACAACTACAAAATATGAGGGCATATTTGCAAAAGAAGAATGAGGAGAGACAAGGGAAGTGATTCAAGATCAAATATGGGCAGTGCTTTCATTTGATGCTTTCATTTTCCTTATGTTCTGATTGTTTTCTCTTGTTTTAGATTGGGTTTTGGCTTAGTAGTGTTCTGGTTGTCACTGGAATCTTAGCTAATTGATTTTAACCAGTCCTATAGGAAGTTTAATTAATAAGATAAGGGAATAGGATTTCCAAAAGGTGGAATTATTATAACCCTTACTCCAAAGCCAGTTATGCACTTAGATCTATCAAAGTACAATTTCCATGTTTTCTTTTCGGTAGTAAAAATGCTTTTGTCTAAGAATGAGTCCATATTAGGTACCACTGATGGAGAAGGAGCATCAACTAGGTGGTTGGTTAAGGCTTGTCCTTTGATTTCTTTTTGAGAGAAAAATTTAAGATCAAACTTAGTTAACAACATAACCCATTTAGCTAAGCATCCTGATAAATCAATTTTAGCAAAAAGCTGTTTAAAAGGATCAAAATTGTCATCACATGAATTTTTTGTGTTTCATAAGTAATGTCTCAATTTACTCATAGAAAATACAAGAGGAAAATATTTTTTTTCTATCATTGTATATCGAGTCTCATAGTCATTCAAAGTTCGATTAATGTAATAAACAAGATTTTATTTACCATTATCATCTTATTGATCCAATAATGGTGCTAAAGCATGGGCTAATGATCCTATAAAAGGGTAAATTATTTTTCTTGCATAGCAGGTTGTAAAACAGGAGTAGTGATATATTCCTTCAAACTTTCAAAAGCTTGTTTGCAATTCTCATTCCACTTAAATTTGGATTCCTTCTTAAGAAGTTACATGTAAAAGGTAATGTCCAATATGCTAAGGATGTTATAAAACAATGGATAACTTGAATCCTTCCTTGTAAATTACACAACTGAGAAATATTTTTTAGAGGTGGCATGCTAGTGATAGCATCAATTTTCTTCATGTCCACCTCAATTCCTTTGTGGGATACTATAAAACCTAAAATATTTCCACTATCCACACCAAAGACACATTGTTTGGATTCAATATCATGTTATACTTTCACATTCTTTCAAAGATTTTTTAAAGGATGTTAACATTGTCTTGACAAGTTAAATATTTGGCTGGAATATCATCAACATAATCTTCCAAGATCTTGTGTATGTAATCATGAAATTTCAATTTCATCTAGCTCTTTGATATATTGCACTTGCATTCTTTCATCCAAAATGAATAACCACCCAACAAAATGTTTCCCAAGGTGTAGTAAATGTTGTCTTGTATTGATCTTGAGGGTTGACAAAGATTTGATTATATCTAGCAAAATCATCCATCAATGACAACAAAGCATGGCTCGTAGTCAATATTAGGAAGGGGAAATCATCTTTCAAAGATTCTTTATTAAGGTCTCAAAAGTCCATACACATCTAGGTAATATGATTATGAGGTTTTACAACTTTGACAATGTTTCAAATCCATGGAGAATAGTCAATAGGACAAATAAAGCTAGCTTTGAGGAGTTTTTTAATCTCAACTTTAACCAATAAAGTTATCCTAGGATTCATATTACGTATCTTTTGTCTTACTAGTCTAGCATCTTGTGCAAGGACTATGTTATACATAAATATTTTACCATCAATACCTTATATATTTGAATAAGTCCAAGAAAAGAGTTCATGAAATTCATGTAAAAATGTTGCATGATCTTCTTGTTCATCCTCATCAAGAATGTACTCTTCTTTGTCTTGTTCAATGTTACTTGTTTTCTTTTCTCCATCAACTTGTTTGGTACTAACCATGGAACAAGTGAATCCTTGTTTGTGATGGGAAGTTGGTGACTTATCATGAACTCCTAGCATTTACTTCAAAGCTTCATCATCTTCAAAGTATTATAATGGTGTATCACTTGTATGAACAAATTCAGGGTTCTTTAAAGTGAGAGTTATCTTAGAAGGACAATACCCAAGAAAAAATTTAGTTTCTTGTGTGTTAGGCTCTACATAAACATGAATTCCTTGTTCTCTCACACCAAATCCTTTTCCACTATAACCAAGTTGTTTCAAGAGCTCATAACCTCTTCCATAAAGCCTTTCCATTTCTTTTAGATTCGGTGGTTGTTCATAATCAACTTCATTAAAGTTTATTGTGTAATTTGTTTCTTCTAAAGTGGTTGAAGTGGATGATTTCAAAGGTTCTCCCAAATTTTGTGTTGACATTATCACCAGTTCTTTTCCCTTTACATACTTTATTATTATTATCTTGTATTCTCCCATGAATTTAGGTGTAAAATATAAGAAACCCCAATCATCATCACATAGATTCATGATTTCCTTAGTTTTTTATTCTTTTTATTCCTCTTGCATTAGTTCTATTTTTGTTTCTGGTCTCAATTTTTTCAAAGGACTTTCCTTGTCTTTCTCAATTTGAAATTTTTTTGGTTCAGGGTCAGCTTCAATTGTATACACTATTGGTTTAGACATACTTCATTATACAATGAAGGGTTGAAGGAAATGCATGCATTTCATGAATCCATAGTCTTCCTAAAAGAAGATTATATGACATCTCTCGAGGCATAACATGGACAAGAGTTTGTAATGTATCATTTCCAACTATAATAGGTAATGTGATCACACCAAGCGGTTATATTCTTGTGTTATCACTCCCATGAATGGACAAAGAATCATGTTCAATATTAGTCTTATCCATTCCAAGCCTATCTAAAATGCTTATGCTACACACATTAATGATTGAACCATTCTCAACAAGAGTTCTCTTTATTCCACACTTATTAATGATAGTTACCATCATGAAAGCTTCATGTTGTTTTTGTACTTCCTAAGAAGGTAGCTCACTTTTGTGAAAAAAAATGTCTATATGAATTGAATTCATTCCTTGAATTAGGGCTGCCACATCATTTGGATTTTCACTAGGAGGAACCACAACTTGTTGCAAAGATGTTTGAAGCATACTATGATAATTAGGTGAAGCTTGAATAAGATCGCATAGATCGTAGCAGGAGTATTTTCAAGTTGCTCGACAAGGTCATATTCCTTTCCACTAGATGTAAAGGAAAATGAGGAGCACTAGGAAAAATAAGTTGGGGAAATGGTAACAAAATTGGACTGGTTTGTGGTTTCCTTTCATTCCTTGTATTATATGTGTGAGCAACAGTATTATAACCTAGTTACTATGAAACATTGTTACGACAAACTTTCCTTGTAAAGTTCAAGATAGGTCTTGGAGGTAATGGTTTATTTTTAGGTGGTCCTATGATAAGCGTGGATTTATTTTGAATTTTAGGTTGATGTGAAGGTGGGAAGATTATGAGTTGGGGTGTGATTACATTAACTTCTCTTTGTTTTAGTTTGTTATAGAAATACTTAGTAGATGAACCTTGTGAGATGAATTCTCAAGGGCTTCATCTAACATGTCAAATTCATCACTACTAAAGGGCTTGAGGGATATGTTAACTTGGAAAAAGATATTTGGTATGATCAAATGACTATGTTTTCTCCAAGAGTTTCATTAATTTGTGCTTTTTTTGTTTGATGTTTTTTGTTTTTGTTTATGTTTTTTAATGACTGCAAAATTTAAACTAATCTATGTTTAAGATATAAAGTGATGCTGAAAATAAAGTAAAAGTACAAAAATATAACACTATCCTCAACTAAAATATGCAAGAAATATTTTCCAAAATGTTGCAAGATCTAATGAAAGAAAAAATTACTTGAATTCGTAGAACAAACTGTTTCAGAAAGTCAATACTCAAATTTTAGAATAGAAATAGAAATAGAAAAATAGAAGCTAAATATCACTCAAAAAAATTTCTAAAAGGTTTGTACAAGGACTCATTCACCCATGGGTGAATGGGTCCTTTCCTAGGGATTTTAAAATTGAAAATTTGAAGATCTGAGTTTATGTGTGGTTTCAACTCCTAGTTGTAGACTAAGATTTTTGTAATAGATTTTTCTAGAATAAGGTTTTCTAAAATAAATTTCAAATAAGGTCAAATGATGAACTAGATGAATATTTTTAGAAAGAAATTTGAACCTAAATTTGAACTTAAGTGATTGAAGAATGATCCTGATGCAAGATAAATGCAAGATGAATGCAAACCTAATGCAATTTTTGTAATTTTTTATAGATTTAAGGTATGAAAAAATAAAAAATCAAACCATAAATGCAATATTCACTAATTTAATTTTAAGAAACCCTAAATTTAATGCAACTAATGCCAATTTAGTGCAAAAACTAGATCTAGGGTTGAAATAGACTCCAATTTTTAGAAATTTGTTTCACAAAGTTGGGTTCACCAAAATGAAATATAGAAAAATAGGGGGGTTCAAAAAGTAAAGTTAGGTAAAGGGGATAATAATAGGCCCTATCTTCCTATTTTCATTAGGAAATGAGATCCCTACCAAGAATTGAATAACAACGCTAAGGTGAATCAACTCAGTGGGGGAATCTTGAAATTTCATTATGCTTAAGGACGAAGATTTTAGCATAAATAGAAATATTTGGGAGAAGAACTAAAAATAAAAAATCAACCTAATTATGATAATTCAAAATTTAAAAAACCATATAAAACTCAATATTGATAGAAATAGAAAACTAGCTACATATTTGAGAAGAGCATAACACTATGCACCTATCATAAAAAGGAAGTTTTAGGAGGTTTTGAGGGACTTATTCGCCCATGGGTGAATGGGTCTAGGTATCCCTTTCTAGAAAATTAGAAACTAAGATCTGATTCCTAGATATGCACTTCCTTCTTGTACTTTTGAAACTTCACTCCCAGATCTGTAACTATGATAAATCTGTAAAATAGAATTGTTGTTTGGTGGTGGATGGGGGTTTGCCTTGGTCAAACCTCAAGTTTGGTAATTAAACCTTGATGAAAAGTATAGATCTAAAACATAAAAGTGTTTGCAAGCCCTAATCTTAAGTGTATCTAAGATTACAAGAGTTAGCATGCAAAGAAACCCTATTCAAGTGCGTTAGAATAGAATCCCTTAATGAAACATGAACACTAGTGAAGACATACTTTGGGAGATGTCAAATCACCTTAATAGATCACAAATATGAATATAACTTCCTTTAGGAAGAAATTATAATGATAATAGAATATGGAATCACTTAGGAAACAAGTCATTATGCTTGGTTGAATGGCTTGGTGCATCTCCTAAAACCTAGAATCTATCATGATCCTCCATAGGCATCTATCATCAATATCTGGTAATGCTTGATCTTGTTAACAAAATGAGCTTGAAGACCTATAAAAACAAATATAATGCTACTCCAAGACATAAAATTTGAATGCTTGATTTACTTCTCCTTGCTCTTGAGTGTAAATCCTTGTGATCCTATGTGAATCTCTCTATTTTTTCCTAGTGAAAAAATGATTGTAAAACTTAGTTTTTTTGGCTTCTTTTCTAATTTACCATTTATTAAATCTTGAAATCCAACACTTAAAATTTGAATTTATGAGTATGAAATTAAACTAAAAACATTTTTTAATTTTTAATTTATGAACTTAAAGGGGGCCCATTCACCCATGGATAGATGGGTCCTGGCCTAAAATTTTAGGATCTAGATAATGTTGGGGCATTAAGTCAATTAATAACATTTATTCAATGTAGGTTATACTATTGGGGAATAATTATAATAGGCCTTGGGATGCATGATAAATGGTATTAATTTCCCATTAATGAGGTTTAACAATGCATATATGCAAGGTCACTAAAATAGGTCCAAACTAAGTGTGAAATTGTACTTTCACTTAGAAAGGAGTACAATTTTCTACACTACAAATTGTAACAATGACAAAGAGGGAATATAAAGAAATTATCCTCTTAAACCTAGCCTGATGGTAGACATGAATATGGTGGAACAATAAAGGAAAACATTTTTGTACCTTGGGAACTCCTTTATTGTTAAAGTGGAAAACTCATTTAATATTCTAATTGAAGAATTATCAAAATCTAAAATTGATCCTAATCCTTCAAGAGGTTTAAAACTAAAACCCCAATCATAAGATTGGTCACTCCAAATAAAAACTACCACATGTCAGTAAAGGAGACTAATGATGTAAAAGGAGAAATTCCATAGCAACTTGTTATGGATAAGATTAGGAAAAATATTGAAATGAGTAAACAATTGAAAAATGACAACAATACTAAGGACTCAATGGAATATTAAGAAACTATATTTTTTGTTCAAGAAGTATAGAAACTAATAAAATTAATAGGGGAAATAGCTTGAACCTAGATAACATGAATGAAACAAACCAACGTGATATCTATAAAATATCGTCTTTAGTGAAAAACGTTGTCTCTAAAATCAAATTTAAAAATTAGACTATTAGTAACCTACAACATAACAATAAGAGCTTGGATCCCTTTATGTGGAAGCCAAGGTAGCAAAACAACTTCCTACACTAATCTTGAGAGGATAATAATGCAAACCTTTACAAATCCTTAAAAGAATTACAAAAAATTAAATAAAAATAAACATAAATATCATGCATACCACAACACATTGATTTATATGGGGAAAACCATTTCGAGAGAAAACCCCACACTCCAAAAGCTGCCCAATATATTATTCATAAATCATAAATATTACAGTATACTAGTAGAGAAATCTTCTCATAGGAGTATCACCAACTAGAGATCTATAGACAATACAATTGCTATTAGACTCTTGGAATATATCATGATACATAGTCATAATAAAAAACCCTCATAAAATAGGGTTTCCTTCTTGGGAATGATAAGCCAACAAAATATCTACCATCAAATCTGAGACCTAATGGTGAATAGTCCAAACTTATAATATATCATTACTTTAATATATGTTGGTAGTTTAATAGTTTTTGTTAACATGCACTCACATTTTTCTCCACCTTATGCTCCCATTGTATATTACACCTATCAATGTAACTAGGATATATTAAACATATCCTATCAACAATAAACCTTAGATAATTGCAAGGTTGAGACGCATTTTCCCAACAAATTTCCCTTTTTGAACAACTTGCAAGAGCAATGGGAGGAAGTATTTAAACATCATCTCTTAATTGTTATGGGTTGAAATTCGCATAGTCTCTAAACACCATCTAAATTTTTTTGTGCTCACAAGCTTAGTTAAAGAATTAACAACATTCATCAAAGTCTCTACCTTAACCAGCTTCACCTTTCCATCTTTGACCATATCTCTAAAAAAATGATATTGTACATCAATGTCCTTGGTCTTGGCATGAAATTTCAGATTCTTAGATAGACACATCACACTCTTATTATCATAATAAATTTTTGCTACACCTTATTGTATTCCAATATTTGAACACAGTCTCTTAATCCAAATGGCTTCTTTACAAGCATAAGTATATTTCATATACTGATCTTTTGTAGTGGACATTTGAAGAAACCATAGCCTATCACTTACTCATCCAACTAATTGCACCACCAAATAAAGTAAACACATAAGCATTGGTGGATAATTTTCTATCAACATCACCTACCCAGTATAAATCCACATAACCATGAATATCAAGGGAAATCTCATCCTCAATCAAATTAAGTACTATAATAACACAAGGAATAATATAAGGTACTACACAAATATCTAAAGAATCTTTTAACTATATCCCAATAAAATCTACCAAGATTAGTCTACATATATTTGGAATTAACTCCCACTACTTGGGCAATTTATTGTCTAGTACAAAACATAGAAAACATCAAAATTTCAAATGCACTCTAGTAAGGCACTCTACTCATGTCTTCAATCTCTAATAAGGATATTGGAAAATCTAAAATAGATATTTTTTCCCAAATGAAAAAGGAACACACAATGGTCTACAATCCCACATGTTAAATCTCTTTAAAATTGAACTGGCATACTTACTTTGGACAAGCCATATATTTTGGTTCACTCTATATCTTCTAATTTTCATCCTAAGAATATGTCTAGCTACACCAAAGTCCATTTCAAATTTAGTAGAAAGTTGAGATTTAAGTTCTAAAATCATACGTTTCCCTTTACCAATAAATAACATATCATCAACATATAATGCAATAAATAGGAAACAATCACCATAAATTTTATAATAAACACAATGATCTAAATTAGAACACTCAAAACCCAAAGTCAACACATATTTATCAATTTTTTTGTACCATATCCTAGGAATCTATTTTAGGCCATACAAAGATTTCTTCAATTTTCAAACTAATTTACTTCTACCTTTCACCACGTAGTGCTCTAGTTGTGTCATATAAATATCATCCTCCAAGTCACCATGAAGGAAAGTAATTTTCACATACATTTTCTCAACTTCTAAATCATAAGAAATAGAAATATAAAGTAAAAATCTAATGGATGTCATTTTTTTAATAGGATAAAATGTCACACCATAACTCAACTTGAGAGTAACATTTACAACCAACCTTGATTTTTACCTCTCAATACCTCCATCCAAACCAATCTTTTTCTTGAACACCCATTTGCAACCAATAGGTTTTCATCTTTCAGGAAATGGTACAAGATCCCATGTATCATTATTTTTCAAATCTGTCATTTCTTTTTCCATAGAAATCTTCTAGAATTTTGCATCATTCATACCTAATGCCTCTTCTATAGATTTGGGTTCATCCATGTTAGTATTCAAAGAAAAAATACAACTCCAATTATTAGGTGAATGTCTTTCAAGTGGTTTTATATACCTTGTAGACCTATGAACAAGTTGAGTTGGAGGTTATTCCTCCTCTTTTGAAGATTCAAATCTAGATGAGCTCTCCTCAACTTCTTCTCTATCCATGGGCCTTGATTCAACTTTCTTAGGTGTAGAAGGAAATTGAATCGCATCTTTCTGTTCACTTTTTTTTAGCTACAATTTAACAAAAGAAGGATTAGTTTCTCTAAAAATAATGCTTCTACTATATATTACCTTCCATGCAACATGATCTCAAAGCTTGCATTCTATCACACCATAACTGTATCCAATGAAGATATATTTCACAACCTTATTCTCCAACTTTGTTGGATTCTCCTTTGGCACATGTGCATATGCCTCACAACCAAAAACTCTAAGATGTCTTAATGAAGGTTTGTGACCCAACCATGCCTCTGTGGGCATCTTATCAACAAGATTTGATGTAGGAGACCTATTAATTAGGTAACAGGCAGTGGAAACCCCTTCATCCCAAAACCCTTTTTTAGACTAAAACCACTCAATATACTCCTACCTTATCCATCAGTGTCTTGTTCATTCATTCTACAACTCCATTCTATTGTGGATAATACATTTTTTTTTTTTGTCTATGAATGAAACCATCTTTACATAATCTATCAAAATCATTAGAGAAAATTTCACTGTCATTATCAATCCTCAAACATTATATTTCAATACAACTCAACCATTTCTCTACATTTTTTAAATCATCTAAAATCTATAGATTTACTCTTTAGAAAATATACCCATGTCTTTCTACTATAATCATCAATAAATGAAACATAATAAGTGTATTTTCCAATTGAATGAACATCTACAAGACCAAACACATTAGAATGAATAAGATCCAATACACCATAATATTTATGATAACTTGAGTAAAACTAAACATGGTTTTGTTTTCCATAAATGTGATGCTCACAAAAATCAAATTCAAGATTACAATAAGAAAATACTTCAACAAGATTTTTAATTTTGAAGGTCCTTCAAACCTTTTCTCCAATGTGGCCAAGTCTTTGGTGCCATAACATATTTTTCCCTGTATGTAACTTTGATTCAAAAGAAGGATCACCCTTGGGTACCCAAAATTCATAACCATCTATTGAAGATGAAACCCTCACCTCTTCCAATGAAGTAACCATAGACTTACTTTTCAAGTTTAATTTATATTACACTTGATAGTGCATACATAAATCTTATACAATGTGTCATATCTGACACCACATCGAACCTCTAAACATCTTGCATCTTGCTTAAAAAAAAATACCTACACACCTCCATCTATCAGTTTTCTCACAAATGCAAATTTTTATTCTAATCCAGGGATATGTAACACACCATTAATCCATTTTATTCTACCATCAAGAAACTTGATTCCAAATTTACCATGACCAATTTAATATTTAAATATGAATCATCACCAAAGTAAACCTTACCTCCATGAAATTATACATCTTTAGAAAACCAATCTCTATTAAATCTCCTATGGAAAGATGCACTTGAGTCTATTAACCATGCATCATAATGTGCACGAGCTTCCAAAGATGCAATGAATGGATCATCATCTTCCTTCTCAGACTCAGAATCATAATCAAATATCTTATTTTTCTTTTTCTTTTCTTCTTTGTAGTCCTTACCAATATGTCCAGGTTCAATGTAGTTCCAACAAATAACTTTGTACTTTACAAGAGATTTGGATCTCCCCTTGGACTTGGATTTATCATGCTTCTCATTCCTCTGGCCTTTTTCCTAAGGTCTTCCAAAAAAAATTAGGGCCTCCTTGGCACTAATGGATACATTCCTCCTCATCTCTTTAGAAAGAAAAGAGCCCACAATATCTTGAGTCTTCAAGATAACATAAGTAATCCCAATATCCATAACAAGATAATCCAAAAAATCCTAAAGACAAAGAAAAAAGCAAGATCTAACATTTCTCCTCCTCATCCATTTTGACATCATCTAATTCCAATTGAGCCACCAACATATTGAATTCTTCCAGATGGTTTGTAATTCATTCAACCCCTTCCATTCTCAAGGAATACAATTTATTCCTCAAGAAAATATTGTTGAATTTAAAGGTTTGACTTGATACATCTCGCCAAGCTTCTTCCATAGTTTTTATGTAGAGGTCTCCTCATGGAAATTAATTAAAATAGAGTATGTCAAGCAAAATTTGATTAGACCCTTGGATTTAAAATCCATAACATCATATTGAGTAAGCAAAAGAAATATCTATAGGCCTTGATTTAAATTCTCATCAACAACATCCCACATATCTCAATCTATCAACAGATCCTCCATCTTCAGCTTCCACATCTCAAAATTATTTCCAAAAAACCTATCCACCTCTATTCTCCCTAATGAAATTACCATTTGAAAATTCTTGTAAGAAGATCATAAAGTATCTTCTGCACAATCTCCCACTCAAAACTAGACTAGTTTAGAAAACCCAACAACCCACAATTGAAACCAAAGGTCATGAGAATCTAATACCACTTGTAAGGAAGCTAATGTAGTGAAAAAACTTACTACACTAATCTTGAGGGGAGAATCATGCAAAACTTTACATATCTTTACAACCATTATAGAAAATTGAATAGAAATAAACATAAATATCATGAATACCACAACATAGTGATTTACATGGGGAAAACCTTTTCGAGATAAAAACCCTACACTCCAAAAGCCACCCAGTATATTATTCAAAAATCATAAATATTACAATATACTTATAAAGCAAGCTTCTCATATGAGTATCATCAACCAGAGATCTAGAGACAACACGACTGCTATCAAACTCTTATAATACATCATGATACACAATTGTAATAAAAAACCCTCATAAAATAGGGTTACCTTCTAAGGAAATAAAATCCAACTAAAATATCTACCACTAGATCTAAGACCTAATGATGAAATATCCAAATTTACAATATATCATTAATTTAATGTATTTTGGAAGTTTAATATTTTTTGTTAAGACATTCATATTTTTATCCACCTCATGCTCCCATTGTATATTACACCTATCAGTGTAACTAGGATATATTAAATATATTCTATCAATAATAAACTCGATATAATTGTAAGGTTGAGACACATTTTCCCAACACGCTTTAGCCCTGACAAGGAAAAAAATCAAAACTTTATCTCCAATCTTGAGGGAGTAGTGGAACAAAATTATACTAGTACCTTGGAGGCTACTGATAAAATGAGTAATGAAAATAGTCAACACACTCTCTGTGACAACTCTATGTCTAGACAAGAAGCCACAATGATATTGATGTCCTTGGTCTGTGTATAAGCTTAGAGGATGAGATTAAAAATAATGTTAACATTGACAAAGGCACTATGAATTTGAATAGTAAAAATAGAAAGCAATATTCTCTTGACTGCTCTGTGGCTATACCCAGCCATTGTGGCAAGGATGACCTAGGATTGGTTATTGACTTAGAAGGTATTACAAGAAAGCGTAGTAATTGATGCAAAGTTGAAGTTGGTTAATGTGGTACTGAGGTTGAAAAGGGGTCTAGACTAAAATATATCACTCAAAAACTTGTAGCAGCTAGTGGGTCCTTGGATAATGAGAAGAACATAGATAGGCATTGTCCCTAGTTTTTGTTGTCCCCCTACCCCAAAAAGAACAAGTCAAAAAGGGAAAATTATGCCAATTGGTCTAGGAGTAGTATAAATATTATCAAGAATAAAAGGAAGACAACAAATGTGATGGTCCCAGTGACTACCTATAAAAGACTTGAAACAAAAGAAAAGATCCCTAAATGCTTTGAGAGTTTTAGGAATGAGAAAGAGGCTCACCCAAACTTTTATTGTCATGAAGGGTATGTGCAAGATCATCATGGAAAAAACAGGCCCTTAAGTGGCAAAAAAATTAGAAAAATTAGAGTTAGGTAACTTGACGTAAAAATTTGAATAAGTTATCTATATTATTTCAAAAATATGTAAGAATAGAATCTATAGAAAATTGAATGCAGTTTCTAAACTACTAGGTTTATTTGAAAAAAGAAAAAATCTATTTGGTGAAAAATTGAAATTTCAATGTAGTAGTACTTAAATTTTAGGAAAAAATAAGAAGTAGGTGTCTTTCTGACCACCCTAACCACAATAAAATGATAATATTTTTTTTTATAATATTTTAGATATAAGTAGAGGACTCATGTCTGGATGTGATGCATATATTTTTTTAATTTTTTTCCAAGTAAATAATTAATTATGAATTTTTTATTACAACTTTTAAAAAATATAAAAACTCGTGTCTAACCACCTTAACTTGGTCAAAAATTCATTAAATTCTTGTTTTATTTTTTTAATCCTATAGTATACGAAGCATAGAATGTGACACATATTTTAGATTCAAAAAATGTGATACTGTTTGAAAGCTATAGATGTTTTTCAATTATCCTATCAATCAGGACTTTAGTCATAATTCAAATAGAAAATGAATAATAATTATTTATTAAATTCAAAGTATAGCATAATTTACATTGGTGGAAATCTGAGAATCTCCTTTAAAAACCCTTTTTGTTTCATCAATTTTGTGTAAAAAAAGTCATTAGGCACATACCCTACATATACCCATCATATCACCACTTTTTTGCCCATCATGATCTTGCACATACCCTGAACCTTAAGTATACTTCATGAAATTTTTGGGGGCTTGAATCCCCTGATAGGAAATACATTGTTAAAAGGCTCCTTAACCTAGAAAAAAATAAAGATGAATTGTCCTCTTTCAGGAAGTTAAAGCCACTCATTTTACATTGGAAACCAGCCTCAAATTCATTTGGAAAAACTCCTCTCACTTTAGCATTGGGCATGAGAAAGGGAGAGGAGGTGTGACTATCCTACTTTCTAAGAATTGGGCCCAATATGTAACTACATTTGACATTTCTCCATGTAATAGGGAAGTTTGGGTCATAATTGAGAAAAGAGATTTTAGATTTGGCATTTTCTCCATTTATGCTTCTAATGAGTACATGGAGAGGATATACTTGTGGAATTGGATTTGCAACTTACCTAATCTACCATGGATTATGGGAGTGACTTCAATATGATTGAACATGAGGGAAAAAAAAGGGGTATAGGCATGGATTAGAAGGGTAATGAAAAACACTTTTGGTAGAGAATGAAAACTAAACTCAACTTGTTTGACCCTCTTGAAGGGATGGAGAAAGATAGCACCAAATTCTAGTAGGGTGTGTACAAGAAGTTGAGTCCACTTTTTGGCCAAAAAGTGGAAGTGTTTTCCCTGATTTTCATAATTTGTCTAATTTGACCTAAAAATTTGAAGCACTAAGAGATTGAATCTTAAAAAATTTAGTAATATGAAATGTAGTACTCTGAATCTAGCTTCTAAATCCTTTTGGGAAAATATCTATAGCACACTAAGGAATTTGCACGATTTTTATTTTTATTTTTATTTTTTATTGGTCATAATTGTTGTTTTGAAAATCCCTCGTGTATGTCATGCATAGGATGACCTAAACTTATCATTTAATTTTTTATTATTTAAAAATTGAAAAGAATTGTCTGAATATTGTGCACACATAATTTTATTTTCAAATAATTATTTTAATAAAAAATTATTAAAATAATTAAAACCTTGATATTTCAATTTTATGGACTAGTTTCATCAAAATTTATTTAAAAATAGAAAAAATAATCCAATTGTAAAAAAATACATATTTGGAATCTACACAATCCCATCTATAATGGGTTTTAATTTCGTCACAAAATTTTGCAAACGTCTTCATACATATGTCCAAAGGCACTCTTTTCTACTAACACTGACATAACATTCAAGTTGCAGGTCAAAGCAAGTCCAAAGCTAAGTGTTGGCTCCCCAAGACCTTTTCTTGAACCAAAACACCTAGCAAATGTGTAAACCCTTTTCCTTGTACCTGCAAAACAACATGAGTAAACAAGTTAAATAAGGAATTGCAAGCTAAAACAAGGATTCCCCATGCAATCCATTTACAAACTCAAAATAGGAAAGAAAACAATGAAGAATAAAATAAAAACAATGAAATAGCTTGAATCCTAATTTAAATGTGCAAAATCATGATCCCATGGGGGAATTGGTGCCAATTTGATGTGAAAATTGGCCCTTTCTCAATTCCTAAGATTGCAAGCTTGATTGTGTTGATGATATTGATCCACTTTGTTGATGAAAGATGAGAACTCCAAGCCAAAATCTGCAAAAACCTAGCTATGACTCAAGGATAATGGATGAAATTCAGGAGATATTTGAGCATGGTAACTTTGCCTAGATTTTGGATGCTCAAATGAGGATATGAGCTCTTTATTTATAGAATTTCAAGATGGATGAATGTCCAAATTTGAAGAATGTGGGACTAACATTCATCCAATGATATGATGCCACTTGTCAAGCTATGAATGGATGATGGATGTGAAAGATTTGGGATTTGTGCCAATAAATGCATGAATTTGAATTTCAAATTTGTTGAAATGACATGTAAGATGGAAGGGAAAATGCAATAAATGCCACTTGGCTCAAGGCAAAGGACATGTAAGATGAATTTATTACCTTGTTGGATGTACATGTTGACTTGGAATTTTTGAATTCAAATTGAGAGAATATTCTAAAAGATGCCTTGTGAGAAAAATAGAGATTTAATAAATGAATTAAATCTATTTTCATGTGAAACTTGCATTATCTAGAGGATGGGATATGAGATGAGATTAAATTAATCAAGGGTTAATTAATTTAATGAGAGGTTAAATGATGTGACTTTTTTGACTTAGATTTATGGATTTATTTAAATTAAATAAGAGAGGAATATGACAAGAGATTAATTAAATAAGGATTTTGATCTATTTAATTAAAGAGAGATGGTGTTAGATTAAATCAAATAAGGTTTTAATTTATTTAATTTAATGGATAGACTTTAGATATTTAATCAAATAAAATTGATTATTTAATTAAATAGGGATAATTAGATCAGATGGATTGATTTAATTAACAAGAGAGAGTGACTTGATTAGATAAAAATGATTTATTTATTCAAGAGACGAATATTGATGAATTTAATCAGATAGGGGAATTTGATTAAATGGTTAGACCGAAGGATGATTCAAGAAGAAATGATGTTAGTGAGTTAGGATCAGATGCATGATGTCAATCAGTATATTTTACATGTCTACAACAAAAACTAAGCCAAAAATAGTTTTTTTTAGAAATGGGATTCTAGAAACAAGATCTCATTGTAGAAATGGGATCCCATTCTAGAAACAAGACCTCATTTTATAAATGGGATCCCATTTGTTTTTTTTTTAAATTAAACCTTTATGAAATGGGATCTCATTTCTACAAAACGGGATCCCGTTTCTACAATAAGGGATCCTGTTTTTGGCTCGGGGTCCCCAAGTGAAATGGGATCTCATTTGTTAAATAAAGAGATCTAATTTTTTTTCCTAATTTCAGGTTTTTGGCTAAGTCTAAAACTTCCATGAGAACTATACTCGTCTTCTTTTACCTAGTACACCTAGTGTAATGCTCAAAAAGGGGGAAGGAGGATATACTATAGACTTGATAGATTTTATGCTAACAGAGACTACTTAAATTTTGACCAAATTAGAGAAGAGTGTAAAGTGACTGTATACCCTTATTGACTTTTTTATCATCACCCTATAAGGGTCAAGATTATATTGAGTAGTGGCAGGATAAAGGAAAATAATAAGGGTGACTGCTTCATCCTTAATACAAACCTATTAAATGATGGAGAATGTAAGGAAACTATTATTACCCTTAGGGAAATTAACAAATGGATGTTAAGGGATATAATTCTATAGAGAAATGGGAACAAAATGTGAATGGATAGAAAATACTATTTCATACCATTGGCAAGGAGAGAGTCAGGGATAGAAGAAAGGAGGAGAATAATCTTCAAGAAAGACTACTAAGAGCTTAAACTTGTATTTAGGATGATACACTAAATTAGGAGTTGTGTGAAGAGATCACCTTAGCAAAGAACTCGCTAAGGAGACTACAAGTAAATAGAATTCAGGGTTTGAAAGTAAGAGATAAACTAAAATGGTTGAACAATGGTGACAAAGGTGCCAAGTTCTTTTTTAGGCATATCTAAGATAAAGGCATCAAGGAACAAATTGACTAAATTTCGCATGAGGGGATCCTTCTCACAAATCAAGAAGACATAAAAAGACATTTTTATGTGTTTTATAAGAATATTTTTATATCTAAAGGGGACAATGTTGCTAGCCACAATGCTAGAGCATATGTCAAGCAAATTATCCCCAAGAAAATATTTGAGGATGTAGCCAGACCATGTGAAGAAATCTCCAAGATGAAATGAGGAAAACCATTAAGAATTTGAATAATGATACATCCTGAGGGGATGATGAGTTTCCTATAAAATTCTACAAAATATTTATTGATTGGGTATTGTGATGATTCATTTCATGTGTACAAAGAAGCTCTCAATAAAACATGTATCATTAAACTCCTTCCCAAAGATGGTGAAAAATCCTTAATAAGGAATTGGAGAACAATTACCCTATTAAATGTCATAGCTATGAGATTGATTAATATCCTTCCCATGTATTTATAAACAATACTCAAACTAATTTCATAAAAGGACAATATATCCTAGAAAACCTAATTACTAGTTGGGAGTCCATGGAATGGGCAAGGAATTCTAAGAAAAACTCTACTATGCTTCTTTTAGATTTTGAAAAGGCCTATGACAAGGTTGAATGGTCATTTTTAAGAATGGCCTTGGAGGCTTTTGGCTTCCCTAGTACCTTTTGCAACATGGTTAAAACTCTGCTAAGTGATGTTTTTTCTCAAGTGGAAGTGAATGGTTCCCTCTCTAAGGTGTTTACACTAGGAATATCTATTAGGAAGGGTTTCCCCTTGGCCTGACTCTCTTTATAATTGCTTCAGATGTTGTGCACTAATTTTTGAGAGAATCATCTCTTTCCCTTAGGATTAGGAGCCTAACACTCCTTGACCATAATGAATTGTTGAATATCTAATTCATATATGACACTGCAATCTTTGTTTAGCTTCAAGAAAATAATATGAAAATCCTTATTCAAAACTTAAACTTCTTCTAATAAGTTGTAGGTGCAAAGATCTCCAACTCAAAATCCATTATGCTTGGATGATTGAAATTTTCTCCTGATTGGCTTAAAAAGTATAAATTTCAATGGGGGGTTCACATAAGCAAGTCAAATACTTGGGAATACCTTTTGCAATTATCCCTAATCTAAAGGATATTTGGATGTGGATTAAAACTAAAACTGATAAGAAAATTGATCGTTGGAATAGACAATACCTATCCCTAGTTGGTAGAATCCAAAATTTTCAAAATATCCCATCTTATAGTTTATACTTTTCCTCTATTTGGCTTTTCAATAGCTATCAAGTCAATGAAATCCAAAATAAAATAAGTGTTAGTGTAATTAAATTTTCATTTAGGGTAGATTAGTTTCTCCCAGGTAGTTTTTACCATTTGGGTAGTTTTCCCACCCGACACTTTTCTCATGGCTTTAAAAGCCTATACATTGTGTAAATTAATCATCTCATATTTCATTTTCTCTTTGGTGAAGTAGCATGGTACTCCTCTCTATCTCATGAAGGTTATTTCACAATTGTTTTTCCTAGGTGATTTTCTCTAACATGGTATCAGAGCCACCCAATCCACAAATCCTTCTTGATAATTTTTGCTAGAGATTATTTGGGATCATTTTTCGAGCATTTGAAATTTTGTAAATTTCAAAATTTCCTATTAGTGGTTTTCCTATAATCACCATTTGGAAGATTGTTGGCACAATCTTCTCTGTTGAAGGGGGCATTTTTTAAGAGGCTACAAATTTTCAAACTAGAGAAGGTGATTAAGCACATGTCTTCTACTCTAAGGTGATCTTTATTGAATTGGTAATATTTTTTTTCCATTCTTTGAAACCTTCGATTGGAGGGAGGCATTTTGATTAAGAGACTTGGTGTGGGTTCCTCTGTTGTTGAAAACTATGGATATTTTAAGACTTGGGCACTGTAGAACTACACCTTATTTTCGTTTAGTGCAGAACCATTCCTTGGTTCCTGCTATGTTAAAACAAAGGTTGGGAGGCGATGTTTATTCTTATGTAGCAACTAAGTTTCTTTGACAGTGAATGCCTTCCTTTGGAGGGGAACAATTCTATTGTTAGCTGCATTCATTTCACTCCAAGATTCAATTTTTTTTCTGAAGAGGTATTTTGCTGTGTGGAGGTCATTTTTTGTTTTAGGTGATGTTTTCCTAATCCTAGTTTGTTTAATTGAGGCTTAATTTCTATTTTGAACCCACAAAATCCAAGCTTAAAGGAGTATTTTTCCATCAGGAGAGGCCCGATTCTATTGGCCATTTTTTTTCTACTAGGTGGCCACGTGATTTTCTAGTGTACTATGATTGCTATTTGGCAAGGTTGTAGTTTCATTTCTTGTTGAAGGTGTTTGATTCAAAAGGAAAACATTTTTCTTTGTTGTGTCATCTAAGGCCCGATTTCCTCCCTGAAGGTCGATTGAACATCTTCAAGGTGCAATATCCTTTGTTGTTGTCATGAATTTTTCTGTTTGGGGGCTTGATTTTCCATTGGAGGTCATTTCTTTATTTGGAGGAAACAAAAGTTTGTCACATTTATGTAGCAAAGAGGTGTGATTCATCAAAGGTTGTGATTTTCTTACCACGAAGGCCACGTGTTTGTCCATTGCAGGCCCAATTGGGTCTCTAGATGTCGTTGATCTATTTGGAAGCTAATTTCTTTGAGGTGTTTCAAGATTGCTAGCGATTCTACATCTGGATGTTGTTGAAATTGGAAATGGAGTTTGGAGAACGTTTTTGGCTTTGGTGAAACATTTTTAAAAAAATTATATTTGATAAAGTTCCCCTTAAATATTTATTGTGTTCCCTGCCAATGTAATTGCAGTTTGCTTGAGTGTTTGGAGGATCTCCAGATCAGTTTACTCTAGATTAACATGTGTTGGTGCCCAAGTGGATTATGTGTAAAGGTGCCCATATTTTTCTATATTTTCAGCGCTTTTTTCACATTATTGTTTAATGAAATATTTTGAGAAGGCTTCATTTGCAGTATTTGGGAGTTTCTAATTGTTGTTGAAGGTTACTATCTTTTTTTTTTGGAGATTTTTCATAGTTATTGGGTTTTCATTGCATCCTGTTCTGATTATGTTGGAAAGGGGAAACTATAAAAAATGGAGACATGGTATCATAAAACATCTTAGATGGATTCATTTGTTGCCACATTGGTATAATATTGTTCCCCTTCCTAGTACTAATAGTAAGAAATTTGCATGGAATTGCAAAAGGGATCATGTCCTTGGAGTTATTGCAATGCATACTAATGATGCCACTTTGGATGCTATTGATCATTTTGAGTTTCCTTATATATTCTTTGGAATAAAATATGGGAAATACATGGAGATCCTAATACTCAGCTATTCCTAGATGATCCTATTTCAGATTGTCTTATGCCTCTTCATTTTTTAGATAGGATACCCTATGATCATGCTACTATCCAAGAGTTTGAAGTTTTGGAATACTTTGAGTCTTCAGATGAAGATGACAAGGGTTCTTCAGATGCTCCTTCTTCTCCATCAGGGGGAGTTGATGTACCTTCACCTTCAGTGATTCATTGCGCAGAGTCATTGATTAAGGCTCCTATCATTCTTGTTTTGTAGGACCATTCATCTTGTGTTGGTGATTCATTGAGCATGACCAGTGATTCATCACAACCATTATCTCATTGTCTTCCTGATTGATATTCTTATTGTTCGGACATTGGTTCATTGTTTGTGGAATCTCACATTTCTGACTCGGAAGACACATTTGAGGGTATATCCCTCCTATTTGATGATAGTTGTGGTACAACTATTGTCACTCCATCTTAGTATTTGGAGAGTGTTTAAGATTAGTTTCCAGTGGTACCTTCTTTTTCACCTTCTGTTGTGATTAGGTATGTTCCTGATTGGTTCATGGCATCATCTTCCAAGGTCATGGAGACACATGAGTAGATTTCAGAGACATCATCATACATTTTCATGCTTATTTCTTTCAATTCCTATTTGGAGTGGGAAGCATTCTTTTATTTGATTTGTTTTTGTTTCTTCCAAAAGGGAAACAAGTTTTTTGTCGACATTGGATTATGTTTTTACTTTAGGAACTTACCATTTTTGTAGGTGATTACACATTGTGGCGGTCTACATAGTCTATCTCTTTCCCTCTTCTAGGGGGGAATTTATTGTATATACATGATGTATGTAGTCCTTGGGGGTATGATTGAGTCCTCCATCCATGCATCATCTTTGTTTTCTTTTCTCTCTTTTGGAGAGGGGTTATTTCCCACTGGGTTTTTCTCCTTTTCTCTACTTGTGAGAGATGCATTGTAAATGGGTATCTAACATGGTTGTGTAGCAGAGACCCATATTTCATTTTACATTTTTTTCATTTTCATTGTCCCTAAGTTTCACTTAAGGGGGTGTTAGTGTAATTAAGTTTTCACTTAGGGTGGATTAGTTTCTCCCGGGTGGTTTTTCTCATGTGGGTAGTTTTCCTACCCAACACTTTTCTCATGGCTTTAAAAGCCTGTACATTGTGTAAATTAATCATCTCATATTTCATTTTCTCTCTGGTGAAGTAGCATGGTGCTCTCTATCTCGTGAAGATTATTCCGTAGTTGATTTTATTGGGTTCTTTGCTCTAACTTGATAAGATATTTCCTTTGGTCAGATGGTAAGGGCAAGAGGAAGAAACATTCTATCAAGTGGGAGTGGTGGTGTCTAGATAAGATCTAGGGGGTTAGGCCCTAAGGACCTATGGATGCATGGCATTACTCTTGTTGATAAATGGATCATGAAGGCCTTAGAAGGTGATGAACCATGGAAAGTATTGGTGAGGAATAATATCCAACTTTATGTTCCCAAAAAGGCTAAGACCTATAAATTTTTGCCATTATATGATCTTCTCATTAACAAATACCGAATAACTCCTGCAAGTTCATATGTATTTAAAATTCTATGAAAATCCTAAGAAATTATCAAGAACAAAGTGATTAATTGTCATTTCATCAAGAACAGCAATAATCTAAATTTTTTGCATAGATCCATTTGGTGTAATTTAGAACATAAGTGTAGACCCCTTACTCTATTGCAAGGTTGCTTTGCCAAAATTTGGTCCTAGAAAGGAATCCAATGTTTCAAGAATATTATGCTTAATGGGAAACTAAAGGATTAGGCATCCTTAAGTTGTGAGTATGGTATGCCTCCATCAAATTGGAGAACTTATACTACTCTTAGGGAAGCATGTAAAGGGATTCATTTTCCTACAGACTCTATCAAAAATAATGAATAGTATAAAGACTTCAAGTGGTAGGATGGTACCCCGCTAATTAATGATAAAAAGTTAGGATGATATATAAGTATTTGTCCAACTCTACTTCCATTATTGAATATTTTAACAAGTGTAGGGATGTTAAACTAATAGATGTAAAGTGGAAAAATAACTTTAAACTGGTATGGTCAAATGTGTTGGAACCCAAAAAGGCTTGCTTCAAATGGTTGTACTTATTTTGTAAAGGTTACCTTGCAAACTAAACCATTTTGATATTAAAATATGTAATATATGTAGAATACCTAAATCGGTTAAATATTTTTTTATTGTATTTATGCCAAAGAAATTTGGAAAAAAAATTGTTATGGGAAAATGATTTGGGGGGAACTTGGGGAAATTAATTGGAAGGAAATTCTTATTGGGATTGAAAAAACCAGATAAAGAATATAATTTGTTTTAGATTTTCTTTACAACTAAAATACTTTGGAATTTATGGAATGTAAGAAATGAGGAAAAATTTAAAGGTTTTAGGACACTTACTGAGTCATAAAAAAGACACTACTTAATGTTGCTTTGCAAGTTATTGCGACTATGGAGATCTCAATATTTAAGTTCATGAAGCTACTATGTGATGGAATAGTGTGTGTGAAAAAAGAAGGTATGGGCACACTTGGCATTACATTAAGGATTATGCTTCAACCTTTTTGAAGGCTCTTAGAGATTTCCATAAGATATTTAATGAAAATGTCGTGGGAAACCAAAAGAACACCAAGGAAACACAGGGTGTTAGATTCCATGTGAATGATGGGTATGACTGCCATTGAGGTAGTTAGATCCAACAAGGTGATATCAACTATTGAGACTCCAATAGGTTGGAGCGATATGGATACATACAATGAAAGTATAAATTTCTAATTTGCCAATATTAGACAAAGCAATACTTTGTTAATCAATAGGATGTTTTATATAAGTTTATATAGCTGCAATATGTACAACAACTTTATAATGGATATGAATATCATGTATATATGTGTTTTGTGGTCTCTTTTTTAGAACATCACTAGTGGACAATAGAATGATGCATAGCTGCATCATATGGATCTAAATCTAATTGTATATCTACATTTGAACTATCTTTAATACAAAAAAAAGCACTTCTTTGCAAGTTGAAAAGTTCTTAGCACACTATATTTTTTGACATTACATTTTTTTCATGAACACTTGAATAATCAATGAATAAAAAATAAAATAGGAGGATTTTTTTTGTTTTCCTTGTCAATATTCTAAAATAATTGTTGATTAAGTTTTTAAAAAATTGAGTTTTGCTGATAACAATAAACTAAACCATAAAAATAATACTTCTTTTGTAGGTTGAAAGACGCATTTAAAGAAGTATTATTTTATGGATATTGTTTAGTTGATATCTTATCCTTGAAAAATAATTTAAGCTTCTATTATATTCAGCAATTGTGTAGGATTATTTACTTGGAAAAAAATTAAATCCTTTGATGTTATTTTATTCATTGATTGGGTGGTGATTGATGAAGGAAATACAAGTTAAAACACAACACACAAATAACCAAAGAACAAAAAATACTAAACATACCATCTAATATGTCTCTAACATATCGATGAAAGCTAAGATTTGTACTATTCATACCTATGGGAATGTTCTAAGAAGTAATTTTAACATGATTTTGCATGACTCATGCATAAGTATAGAAACATGTAAGTCATGAAATAAATGTCATATTTACAAGAATATTCATATGAAAACTCTAGTATAATATTTTGTATACACCATATAGCTTCTCTATAAATTCCTATCAAACAATAATTTACGCATATATTAAACTTTCAAATAACTCTAAAATTTCTAGCTCTTCCATAAATGGATTTCAAAGAAAATCATAAAATATATTCTCTCGTCATAAAAACATATAAATCTTTGTAATCACACAATTAACTTCATGAAATATACTCTTTTTTAAAAAAAAATAGACAACTTGCATGCAATTATCTCTCCTTGAAAAACTACAAAATCGAAGCTTGCACACCAAGTTCATCAGAGATGCTCAAATATGAGATCATAGGTGTCCAATCTTTGAAACTCATTTGTACATGAAATTTTACTATAATAATTTAAATCTAACATATAAATTTAAGAATGTGCATAGTTATCATTTGGCCACTATTGTTGATCTCATCACATGATACATTTGTAATTCTACTAAAAAACCATTTATAGGTATGGGTCTAATGAGATTCAAAATAACATCAATAAAATTAGGATTTTTATTTTTTATTTTAATGAGCTTCCAAAATGATTGTTGAACTCACTATATAGTGGATGCGAGGTTGAATTTTTTTTTTGCCTTTAACATACCATCACAACTTTAAAAATAATTATCTAATCAAACAATAATTATTATACATTAAAATAAAAAGTAGAGTAAAATTGATAATTCATGTAAGAATGGATTTTAATGAGATATTTATAACAAAAATGTCAAATTAGAGTTTTCATATAAATTTTTTATATCAAAAATATATTTTTAATGAAATAGATGTATAATAATTAGTAATTAGCATGTAAGTTTTTTTGCATAAGTTGTTTTCCTATAATATTCAAATTGTTAATTATATTCCTTTAAATAAATGAATGATTATGCCATGTTTATAGAAAAATTAGGCAAGTCAAAAAACAATTTATATTTTCTAAATAATGCAATTATATAATCATAAAATAGAATAACTCTCCTCAAAGAAACTAGAAAAGTATTAGAAATAATATACTAAATTCATCATAATTTTAGTCTAATTTGTAAGTTTAACATATTCATAAATTATTGTTTTGTTATAATTTAAAGATATATTTTTATATAAGGAATGTTATAAATCACTTTCTAAAATAAACTATCACTAACAATTATAATTAATGGATTGAGAGCTACCTATATTTGGTGGTCAAGCCCCTTGAGGACTTGTAAAGTCTCCTTCTTGATCATCCCCACCTTAACTTTCTTGATGGAAATCCCAATGAAATCCCTCTATATTAACAACCAACACCAATTATTACAAGTGTTACTAACCATATGTTGAGATTTGTGTGCATTGTTTAACTAGTTGTATGAGGAAATTTTACGTAGTATTCATTTTCTATACAATGGTATGTTAGAGACAAAAGCTTCCAACTCTACCTCCATCGTGCAATGAAATCTGCAATAATCTTTGAAACTAATCAAAATAAAAAATTAAAACCCCAATTTTAGTTTTGTTCTTTTAAATCTCATTAAGCCTACACTTGTAAATTATTTTTGAACATCACATATACATCATGTGGTTAGTTAAATAATTATGGTTAAACAACAAATGTACACCTTAATAGATGAAAACATATGAATACAAACCTCATGGTGTGTTTTTCTCAAAGTATAGGAAATAGTTCAAGATGATTAATGTATAAAAATAGGTTTATAGTATAAAAAAAATATTTTTGAAGTTCATTAAAATTTAAAATCAAAGTTCTGATTTTATTTTTCTTATTTTGAAGTTTATTAAATCCATAGCTAAAAGTGGTTTTCAAGTAGCATTAATTGTTCATCATGTAATAAGTTCCACAGTGGTAGTCAAACAACAAATGCAAACCTCAAAAATTATTGGCAAATGATGCATGGAGAATTCAGTAGATGGCGAAGGATGAATGCAAACATCGAGATGTGTTTCCTTCCAATTGTCTCAATGTTTTTTCAAAACATTAAAAACATGATTGCATGAGTAGGTGTCATAATTCTAGTGTCAAAATATCAATCGCATGACTAGACATACCAATAAAAAATAGACATCTTAAAATATTAATGAAACTCAAAGTTCAATAATAAATAGACATGGCCAATGTTAAATTATAATAGATAATACTAATTTTAATCATTACAGTAGTATATTAAAAATATGCTAAATGATACGTCAAATATGGAGCGTAGTTTTCACCCTTCAAATAGAATGACTCACATCTCCATAAAACTCTATCTTAATGTGATGTTAAACAAGAGATCTACAGTTCATGAAGATCTTCACTAAAGAATATGGGAGAGGGGCCCATAATGGAGCAAGGTCCTATAGTGCGGATAGAAGTAGTCCTCAGTGGGCCCCATAGTGGAGCACTTTAATATCCAATTGCAAAACACTTTTTATCCACAAAGTACACAAAGTGATAAATCATGTGATGCCACATCAGCGCACCAATAATACATGACTTGGTGCACAACTATCGGTCTCACTTTTTTTGGGGCCTTTTCGGATACCTCAACAAAAAACATGCTGATGTGGCATCATATTTGATGTTGTGGCCCTAAAACAAAATATTGAAGCACATGAGTTGCCATATAAACTATTGTATATAATTGGGAGTAATTTGAAATTTCCATGTAGGATTTTGAGAAACGTGAAGTTAGGGTGCTCCACTATGGGCCCCTCTCCCCTAGATGCTAAAGTTTGATATCCTTATAATTCGACTCCCGTTTAGCAAATTCAAAAGAAGAAATGACACGGAACGTTTGATCCAATACCCTCATTCGTTTGTCCTCCGTCTATCGCTTTGAGTCAGCGATTCAAATCAATAGGGTTGGACTATGTTATTTTCAAATCATTGAATTTTGAGTACAACGATTCTAATGAATGCACCTGTTTTATGTCCCCATCTAATGGATTCTTATAAAAATAGAACGCTTCACTCCATCTTATAAATTTTCTAGAAAGTACAAAATACATTTTTTATAAAGACAATTACAGCGACTCCAATGTAAAAGCACCTACTACCGTGTTGACGGAAGAGTGTAAGTAGCAGGTGAATTGTTTCCTAAATTCAAGATCAAATTCCCTTTTCACTTTCAAATTAACAGAATATCCAACCTCAGTGAATATCATAATCTCATTACGCAGCCAATTCTTACCATACCAATAAAACTGTCGTCCCAGTGGGTGATGTCGACACAGAGGTTTCTGTAAGTTCAAAATTAAATTTACTTCTAATATTCAAATTAAGTGTTGATGTTTTAGTCCTCGCCGACCACGTATCTATCAATATGGGATGTTAAAAGGATAAATTTCTTTGCTCATCTGTACCTCACAACCAGGTAGAATATGGCGAACATGGAGAAAAAATTAGATACCGAGGCGTAAAAAAGAGAAAATGGGGAAGCCGGGCTTTGACAGGGGTGGGTACTACCGTTGAAGAAGCACCGGACGAAGCTTCGATTCAATCCCTTGTATTCTTGTTGGGTATGCTTAATATTTAGGTCAATTCTACTTGGATCTTTCATGGGGTTCATGAGGAAAGCATTAAAAAACTTACACAGATGCAAGGTTTGAAAAGCATTCTTCAGAATATCTTCTTCCTATATTCTCAACTGATGGGATCAATTTTGGAGAACAATATCGCTCCTTTCATTTGGTCAAACAACTCATCGATCCTTGAGTGTGGATATCAATTCTTGATGGTCGCCTTGTTCAACATCCAATAGTCTATACACATATGCAAGGTTCCATCCTTCTTTTTCACAAAGACAATTTGTGCTCTGCATGAAGACACACTAGATCTTATGAGCCCTTTGTTCAACAATTCCATTAATTGGGCATTCAACTCATAGATTTTGATGGTGTTCATCCGATAAGATGCTTTGGATTGAGGCTCAGCTCCTGGGAAAAGGTCAATAGAGAAGTCAAATTCTTGTTTCGGAGGTAACTCTATAAGTTCATCACGAAATACATCTCGGAACTCCTTGAGAATAGAATAGTCTTCTAAATGCAGTTCCTTGATGTTTGGGTTACTGATATGCACAACATAAATTGCACATCCCTTTTGACAAGCCTTTTTGAGTTGCATAGCAAAAATTTGTCTAAGCTCTAAGGGTCTTTGCATTCCATAAATCTAAACTGGGTTCCCATAATCATCCAGAGAATTAACTAACTTATCCTCATAGTTTACTATAGCCTTATGCTTGGTTAACCAATTTATTCCCAAAATTACATCATATGAGCTATGGGTGCCACATACAGGTTGACCTCAGTATGGAAGGTTGAAAGCTCTAACTTTTTGTAAAAGAGACAAGTATCTACCCTTCACTCTGCTCGGTTTCCATACTGTACTATCCATGAGCTTACCATGTATCAAGGTCTAATATGTATCTTGGATATTACTCTAGGATCTATGTGTATTGTCGCAGAATTGCACCTAGGGGTAATTCCACATTTTAGCACTGTTCCTAGCATTTATGACACCCAAACACATTAATGTAAAAAATCCCATGGGTCGTAATTTCACAATTCTATCTCCATGTGGAACAATGGTGAAGCAATAATAGTCTAATGACATGTTACCCAAAAGCCTATGCTTTAGATGCTTACAGGGCGTGTGGACGTCTACACGGTGCACTAGCATCCTAGCAGTTTTCTAAGTTTGAAATGAAGAATCTTGAATCTTGACTCTTGACACGTGCCCAAGTAGTCATATTTTCAGGTGCAATAGCTCTTTTCTGCCCTTGCACGCAACAAGACCCCTAATTTTCTCTCATTTTGAGGGTTCATTCATTCTATCAATCCCTCTCTTCAACTTCACTCTTGAATCTCTTTCACTCTTGACAGTAATACTTTCATCAGTGAAGCTCTACCAAACTGAGGTCCCTCTAATAGCCAAAGCTCTCTAACAAGCATCTAATGGTGTGTATGTGTGTTTTGGAGGGGGATAAGGCCTATTGGTAATGCTCTCTCTCACTCTTTTATATTTGCATCTCTTATTCATTTACTACTTGGTGGTGCGGGTTCTACTCCTGAAGTAGTTTTTTCTTTCACCACTCCCTTTGTCCATTTTGTTTAAGCTCTCTTTCTATCTAGTTGGTTTTGGAGGTGGGAACACCAAAGTAGGGGTCTAACTAAAGTAAGCCCCTATACAACCCCAACATTTTCCCCTTGTTTTTTTTGTGTGTAGGTTGCAAAGCGGAGCTTGGAGTGAAGATTCTAACATCTGGTTGAGGGTAAGTTTTCTCCAAGTTCTTGTAATGTTTTCATAGTTTATGTTCTCCATTTTATCATTCTATTAAACAAACCTTAGATCTAAACTAGGAAGTGAAACTCGATTTTGTCTACCTAAGTCCCTAAGCTCTATATTTCCCAAGATGCTAGCACTCCATTTGGGAACCCCAAATCTATACTACCATCCTTTGGCTGAGAGCTCCTCTATCGAAGGAAAAAATATAGAAGTTTCACTCTCTCGAGATCTAAAGTAGTTTCCTCTGAAATTTAACGTGCATACATTTCCTTTGCAATTTCTCCATTCAACTTATGTTGAGGTGGATAAGGGTAGTTCATCCATGGGAATCTCTTGAGAATGAAGAGTCATGTGTAGTGAATCCCTCTTATCTCACATTTTGGTGATCCTAAAGTGAACATGTTGGATCTATTTTTACAAATTTTCAATGTTTATGATAATGCTTTTTCCAAGGAAGATTTTGACATGTTGGATGATGCTCTAGATGATATCTTAGAAGCATCTTCCCTTATCTATAAATCTTCTGAGCAAACCTCTTTTTCACAAGCTAAAGAGTTAGTAAATATTGTGGTGGTCTTCGTGGCTCCTCCAAGTCCTAAGAAACCCATCATTTATGTGACCCCAACTAGCCCTTCTCCAAGGAATGATCATTTTTTCTATGGTATTTCATATTGCGATGATTCGTCGAACTTGTCTTCAAGGTTCGTAAAAGCTATGGACTCTACTTCTTACAATGTCATCAGACACACATATAATATGAGAAGAAATCAACAAAATTTGGATCAACAACCTTTTGTTCGTACATATCAACCTACTCAAGTTCCTACTCCTTTACCACCCTCTCAACCAAGTCTTCCTTCAGCAACTAAACCTATGACTAAAGAACCAGGTGATTATGATCTTTTTGAGCAACTCCGTGTTATTCTAAATAAGATCTCACTTTGGGATTTGCTTTAGACTGCTTTGGTTTATCAAGAAATGCTTTAGGAAGCCTTGTAGAAGATTCTCTTACCTACCTCCACTAGGCCTATGGATGTTAATGCAATGTTGTCTCATATTCATGCAAATTTTTTGAATATTACATTCCATCCGCAAGAACTCCCGCCTTTAGATGTGCAGAAACAGGCAGACCCTTTAATGATTATAATTAATGTTAATACTATTGGTTTTGAGCGTACCCTTGTTGACACCAGTTTTGATCTCAACATTTGTGGTATCAATCTATTTCCTAAGATTAAATTTGATTCATCTTCTCTAGCTACTTCTTCTTTGTACATTCATGGGTTCAATAGCATTGGTCACCAAGCTCTAGGCATGATAATGCTATCTTTGTAGCTAAGCCTCATTACATTACCTACTTTGGTTTATGTGATGATTGGCCCTTTACCTTACAATATTTTCTTAGGGAGACCTTGGATTCATTCTATGGGTGTTGTAACTTTTACTTTACACCGTTCATTAAAGTTTGTTGCAAATAATTGAGTGGTCACAGTTAAAGCTGACCCAAAGGATGTTCACCTTTGTCAGTTAACAATTGTTGGTCGAAATTTGATTGTATCCACTCTTAATAATTGTATTTCATCTTTAACCACAGAAGCTATGATATATTCCTTGGTGATACCCTCCGTGGAGGCTATCCCCGAAGTGAATATCGTTAAATATGAACCACCTAAAGAAGAAAGTTCTAAGTCTTTCAGGTGTCTACATCTTCTTCTTAATCAAATGCTCTCCTTACTAATGACTGGGGATCTTTGGAATTTTGTAAATTATTCATTGGAGAATATAAAGTCCCACTCATCTAAATCTTCTAATAACTTCAAATTCCTCTAATAAAAAAGTGGATGATACTCCCACCAAGGAGGAAAATTGTAATCTTGTTCAGGAGCCTAGTCCTTCCCCTCCTAAGCAGGATGATTCTTCTCATACAAAGGAGGTTAATGTTTGCAAATTGAGTAAAGGAGACGGTTGTGCTCTCATAGATGCATTTGATGTTCACTAGTGGAACAAATCTCTCTACGTGGAACCATTACCTTCTAAAGTTTTGCAAACTCACTATGGTTTTGGATACAGACTCCCTTCTCAGTATGGCTATGGGAAAAAAGGCCTTGGAAGTATTGAGAAAGGAATCCAAGTCCCTATCTAGTTCAAGCCTTGTAAGCATTATTTGGGTTTTGGATGCTCTATTTAACAATATAAGCAAAAGCCTTAGTGGAGTGTTAACATGATTTTGGTTGAACCACTTAGTGTGGTCCATCCTAAACTAATAAAGGAAGGGGTGCAAGATGAGAAAGTCCCTCTAGATGTCTTCTCCTAAAATGAAGAATTTGAGGAATTCTTAAGTTCCTACTCCCCTTTGCCTCCTTTCTATCTAAAAGGCTGATTCCCATATCGCCTAAATGAATGGGAATATTTTGGAGAATTTTTCTTGAGTGTCAATGAGGAGGACCATCTAGCTAATGTTTAGGATGGTGTCCTAATATCGCATCCTAGAGATTTTAGTTCCCTCATCAAAGATGATACTACTAAAATCTCTATGGATCCTAAGTCTTCTGAAAAGGTGATTAAGATTGGGAAGTGTCTTTCTTCAGAAGAAGAAAAAGAAACTGATCTTCTACATTCACATCCTGATATCTTTGCTTGGACAAATGAGGACATACCTGGTATAGATGAGTCCGCAGTGGCTCATAATACCATCTTATGTCCCAATACCAAGCCAGTTAAGAAAAAAATATGAAAGATAATCCCAAAGTCGCATTGTTGGTTAAGACTGAGATAGAGAAGTTGTTAAAAGAAAGCTTTATCAGTCTAATTGACTACTCCCCTTGGATCTCGAATATTTTCATTGTTAGTAAACTTGATAGTTGTATTCGTATATGTATTGACTTTCATGATCTCAATAAGGCTTCTCTTAAGGATGCCTTGTTATAGGCCATGCCTTCGAATATAGGCCATGCCTTGTTATGATTGTGGATTTGACTATAGGCCATACCCTGTTATGTTTTATGGATGGTTTCTCAAGTTACAATCATATCTGTATTAATCTTGAAGATTAGTATAAGACAACCTTCCCCACCCCTCGGGGTACTTGTTTTATCTGGTCATTCCCTTTGGGTTAAGGGTATGTGTAGGATAATCATGGAAAAAATAGGCCCTTAAGTGGCAATATTTTTTAGAAAAATCAGAGTTAGGCAATTTCACTTAAAAGTTTGAATAAGTTATCTATATTATTTTAAAAAAATGTAAGAATAGAATCTATAAAAAATTGAATGTAGTTTCTAAACTACTAGGTTTATTTAAAAAAAAAAAATCTATTTGGTGAAAATTTAAAATCTCAATGCAATAGTACTTATATTTCAAGGAAAAAATAAGTAGGTGTCTATCTAACCACCCTAACCACAATAAAATGGTAATATTTTTTTATAATATTTTAGATATAGGTAGACTCATGTTCCAATGTGATGCATATTTTTTTGTAATTTATTTCCAAGTAAATAATTAATTATGATTTTTTTATTACAACTTTTAAAAAATATAAAAGCTCATATGTCTAACCACCTTAACTTGGTCAAAACTTCATGAAATTCATTTTTTTTTTCAATCCTATAGTATGAAAAGCATAGAATGTGACACATGTTTTGGATTCAAAAAATGTGATACCATTTGAAAGCTATAGATGTTTTTCAATCAACCTATCAATCAGAACTTTAGTCGTAATTCAAATAGAGAATGAATAATAATTATTTATTAAATTCAAAGTAAAGCATAGTTTATAGTGGTGGAAAGTTGAGAATCTCCTTTAAAAATCCTTTTTGTTTCATCAATTTTGGGTAAAAAAATGTCATCAGCCACATACTCATCATATTGCCACTTTTTGGCCCGTCATGATCCTGCACATACCCTTAAAGAATGCAGGAGCTACTTACTAATGGGCGATGACCCTATGTAATATTTCATGATTTTATTCATAATATTCTAGAAGATTATGTTGATGACATCTTGCCAAAATCTATAACCTGTCAGGATCATGTGAAGAACCTTCATCTTATTTTTGAGAGGCTTTGACTCTATAAGATGAGACTCAATCCTCTTAGGTGTGTCTTTGGCATAGATGCAGGAAATTTTTTGGGATTTATAGTCTTTCATCATGGGATTGAGGTTGACACAAATAAGATCAATGTGATTGTTAACATGCCTCCACCCAGGAATATCACTGAGTTGCAAAGTTTACAAGGGAAGATTCAAGCAATTCAAAGATTCATATCTCAGTTGGTTGATCATACTCTTGCTTTCACTCATTTGTTAAAGAAAGATATTTGATTCATATGGGATGGAGTGCTAAAAATATTTTGAGTCAATCAAATCCTATTTGGCCAATCCCCCCATATTGATTTCGGCTATGTATAGTACACCCTTTTTTCTTTACTTCACAACATCACCATATGCTTGCTCTGTATGATGATACCAAGAAAGAGAGAGTGGTCTACTACATCAGTTGTGTCCTAGTGGATTATGAAACTCACTACTCCTCCATGGAGAAGCAATTTCTTTCTCTCGTTTTCACTACGCAAAAGCTAAGGCACTGTCTTCTTCATGTTGAAGCACATGTCATTGTAAAAAGTGACCTTCTAAAACATTTTTTCTCTAGTACCAACCTCATAGGGAGCTTAGAAAAATAGGTGATGTTACTCTCTGAGTTTGACATAAATTTTATTACTCAGAAGTTGATAAAGTGTCAAGCAGTTTCCAATCAATTGGTAGATTCTCCCTCATCTTGCTCCTTAGGTTTGGATTTGTTTCTTGATGAGAAAATTCCTACAATCTATGACCTTGAATGGAAAATTTACTTCGATGGGTCAAGATTTCAGGTTGGTTCCAAAGTAGGTGTGGTTCTAATATCAATCGAAGGTAAGCCAATCCCTCTTTCTTTTTGATTGGACTTTCCTTGCTCTAACAACATCGCTGAATATGAAGCCCTCATAGCTAGCTTGCATACCGTGATTGCACTAAAAATAAGACATCTCTGTATACTAGGTGATTTTGAGCTTATTGTGAATTAGATACAGGAGCCTATCAAGCTAAGCAAAGAAGTTTATCTCTATATCGAGACCTTGCTTTGTCCTTGCTTGAATGGTTCTCCTCTCTCATGATAGACAATGTCCCTATGAGGGAGAATATACATGAAAATGCCATGGCAAGTGTTGCTTCCCTAGTACCTTTAGATGAGGATACAAAAGCATACCACTTCATGGTTCAAGTCCTTTAGTCCCCAGCTATTTTTGATCAACTTGAATCTAATGCTTTTGTGTGTTGTCAAATAGAATTGAGAGAATGGTTTTCTAATATCTACAACTACCAAAAGATGGAGACTTTCCCGATGATGCAACAAAAAATTATCGCACTTGTATATGAAAGCTTTCAATCCATTATGGCATCTTTTCTAATGTCCTCTATCAAAAATCTTACAACGGATTGCTTCTTTTATGTCTCACTAAAGTAGAAATACCCCTTGCCCTTAGAGAAGCTCATTTAGGCTATAGGGGTAGACACTTTGGTGGTAAATACCTGGTGAGGAAATTGATACATATGGGGTACATTTGGTAGAAAATGGAACAAGATTCCTTTGATTTTGTTAAAAAAATATTGTAATGTCAACAACATAATCACCTTATCCATGCACCTACACAATAGTTACAAAACCATACCTCTCCTTGAACATTTGCAAAATGGGGTTTGGATATTATTGGAAAAATATCACCTCCTTCTTCTAAAGGACATACTTTTATTATCACTATGATAGATTATTTCACGAAGTGGGTCGAAGCCATCCCATTCGATCCATGAATGCTAAGGCTATTTTTAGTTTTCTCTTAAACACTATTATTTATAATTTTGGATTGCCTACTACGCTTGTCTCTAACAATGGTACGTCATTTAAGAACTAGTAAATAAATTCCTAGAGAATTTTCACATTCAACACATATTTTCTACACCATACTATCCTTAATCCAATGGCCAAGCATAAGCATCTAATAACACTATTGAGCTCATTCTTTGCAAAATAGTTAATAAGCATGGTATGGATTGGCTTATTCAATTAACATACACTTTGTGGGCCTATCGCACGAGTTTTGTATGGTGATGGGAACAATGCCTTACAACCTTGTGTATGGTGTTGAAGCTATCATGCCTTTAGAGTTGGAAATTCCATCCTTGTGATTTTCCCTTAAAGGGTTAATTGATGATGAAACTTATAGAGCTAATCGCTTGCATCAGCTTAAGATGCTCGATGAGCACCAATTACAAGCCCTTGATCATGTTAAATCTTATCAACGATTATTATCTAGAAAGTATAATCAAAGTGTGCTTCTTTGAACTTTCAAGATAGGTAACTTGGTCCTCTACGAGAATAAGAGAAATGTAAATATGCCTCTTGATCAGAGGGGGAAATTCGGTCCTAACTAGTTAGGCCCTTACATTTTTGTCTTTTTGTATAGTTCGCGTGCTTATGGATTATTATCTATGGATGGACTACCTCTAAAAGAGCCTGTTAATGTGATGCATCTTCATCGATCCTATGTGTAGTGTCTAATGTGTCATATGTGTGGTGTTCACTCTTTAAGGGTTGTAGCTACATTCCACATGTTGACATTATTCATTAACACATTATGAAAAAAATTGTGTTATGATGTTATCATATGTGTGTGTTTCATACACACATGTATCCTACTATGTTGTGTAGGTATGCATTACATTATATCTTTTAAAGTAGTTAGATCATTATTGTATTTAATTAACCTACATCCATATGTCTTTATTAAATTATGATAGAACACTAACTCATTTGACTACAAAATCCGATAAAATATGTATAATTTGATGTATAATTTTCAATTTTTTAAAATTTTATCCTCATTGTTCGTCGAAATTTTGACGAACTTGGGTTTCTTTGAAATTTTGACTAGTAGTTTTGTCAAAATTTCGACAAACATGAAAAATAAGAAAAAAATCAAATTGTGGATGACATACAGAAAAGTGAGTTTGCTGATTTATTGCGATAGTGTTTTGCTCTACTTGAGATAGTTTGTGGAGAACTAAGGACGATTTTTTTGGGAAAAATTAGAAAAAATTAAAGAAGATATCACCAGGTTGAGGGTAGTCATTGTATTTTTGCATAATTCAATTGTGAAGTCAGATTTGTAGTTCCAAGTTTAAAAATCATATTTTAAAGCAACATCTCATTAGATTTCATTTTTAGAGCTTTAGGGTTTTGAGAATTTCATGTCCAGATTTTGTTGTGTGGAATCACCATAAGATCACAACCAAGGAACATATTCTTGTGACTGTAATTATGTGATCCATAACTCTATTGGTCAGGTGGCACAGTTGTGCTATAACAAATACAGGATGCATTCATGTGTGACCCAAGTTTAATGTGGCTATGTTGTGATAGAAATGGAGGCATTCATATAATGTATTTAATTTAGGTTGTATAATGTAGGTGTCAATCATCATTGGGTGCATTCAGGTTGTCTCAATTTTAATAGGTTATGATGTAATTATAGCATGATCCAAGAGTGATTACCTCTTGCTGCAATAAAGAGCCTATAACTCTATTTGATATGCAGAGTGGTTGTGTTATATCAATTATGTAGTGAATTCAAGCACAACCCATGTTTAATGGGCTATTCTAGAGAGTGATCAAGATTTTCTAAACATTATGAATGTTACTTAAAAGTGTATAGCTTAAACTACAAACCAAGTTTGTTACATACTTGAATGCAAACTTGGGTTACCGCAAACTATAGTAATGTGATCTGCTAATAACCATTATGAAAAGTATTAAAGCAAGACCCATGCTATACAGATTACATTTCTCTGATCAGGTTTACATACCTTAATGATCAAACACAAGTTTCCCACACACTCTAGGATACAATCCAAGATCATACCATAACTTTGTCAAGACAACTAATTTTTTGACCCAAGATTTAAGGTTGTTTTTTAATACGAACAAAAGCATTGGTGAGATCATTATTAGGGTACAAACCCTAGGCCTCCATAGAAACATAAACAATAACTCTAGCAGATTAGTGAGGTTACAATACCAGAAAAATTGAGACATTGTAGCTAATAAAAAAATTTGCAATCTAAAGATTGTAGCTAATAACAAGCACAGTATGTAGCTTAGTGACATTTGTAAATGCAATCCATAGTAAGAAGAATGACAGTCACTTGATATGTGACAGTCAAAAAGAGGCTGAGCAGTGACAAGATAATAAAGTTCAAACCTTGCATAGTAAAGTGGAGATTTTAACAGTGAGTTTCCTTACCCCCTTGCTGACCTTAAGGGTTTTTCAAATACTTTTGGTAGTGTTAGACAAGGAAAATGCAATCAGGGAATGACTGTCCAAATCAAGTAACAGTGGTAATCATAGGTTCAATGTTCTTCTTAGTCATTAATGTATAATGTAGGTAGTGGATTGCATGTTTGAGAAGTGTTTTGAGACTCATCAAAAATGGGAAAATAGTGAATAATACCTTGTGGACTATGAAGTAGTGCCAATAAGGTTGAAGGATCTTAAGATCTACAATACCATGAAACAATGAGTTCCCTGTAGTAAGTAGGCATTGTATAGGGAATAGTTTGATTTTATAGAAGGATGCTCATGAGAGGAATCTTCAAGTGATAGTGAGTGAGTTGTTTGAGATTGCAGTTGAGGGTGCAATACCCAGTCTTAAAGGAAGTTAGCAAAGCAGTAAATGTGCAAGAAAATAAAATCATAGAAAACAAACAATTCACAATGTTATCTTGCATAATGCCTTGAGTTTGAAGACAAAAATCTCATTGTATCTTGATGAAAGTGGTGACCTTAATGGTCAATCACTGGCAACCATCATTTTAAAACATGCTATTGTGCTTATGGAGGCAACATTTTAAGCAAAGCAGTGAGTGGTGGTTTGGAACAATAGAAGGTATGAAGGACTTGCTTTATATGCATACTATGCATACTATGTAGTCTAGCTTAAGACAACGTTATTAGAAAAGATTGAAGGTGTATTATGGAACTCAAGGGTTACCATGAAAATGATTAAAGCAAAGACTAAGATCTATTTAAAAGCCACAGTAATGAAGATATTAAAGATGTCACATGCAAAACCCTAGTAGCTAGAGTAATGAATACAGTGCCAAAGAGGATAGTGTGCTAGGGAAGATTTAGGAGATCTCCACATTATCTAATTACAGGGAAATACATCATTTATTTATTTTTTTAATTAAAATAAATCATTCTAAACCCTATATAGGATACATTGATACTTCAAAAGCCTCTGAAGGAATTTGAGAAATTATGAAAATATATGTCAAGTAAATACCTAGATTACAAATAATAGAGGGAACAATGTAAGATTTGTTGAGCAAAGCAAGAATGAGATAAGCAACAATGAATCTTATGCCTCCTTTCACGCACATCTCCTCACTGTTCTCTATCATTCTTTACTGAAACACTTCTCCATTTTCACGGTCTATGCTTGAAAATAATGTTTTGATGAAGGTTTTAGAGTATGTTTATTAAAATGAAAACTCCATTTTGGTGGGCTATGCCTGAAAATAAGATTTTGACAAAAGTTTTAGAGTATTTTGGCGGGTTATATTATTGATTCCTTAAATGATTTATTCAAATGGATTGTGACTAAATAAATGACTAACTATTTAGTCATTTTTATTTGTGTGACTAAATAATTTTTAATCAATGACTAAACTAGTAATTTATTTACTCATTTATAGCTGGGTTGTGAAAAATGAGTAGAATTCAGTCATTTTTAGTTGTTGTGACTAAATTTTTTAGTCATCTAGTCATTTATTTTCCAAATTCTACTAGTGTGTGCTTCCTTGTGCGATTAGGGCTATCTCAATGTTGAGGGCCCTAGGGATAAGCTCATCATAAGAAGTGACACATTGCATCTTTAAAAAAAAGGATAAATCCGTATTAACATTAGCAATGATGATTCCGACTTGTTTCTCCTTAGGAATGGGTCACTTGCTCTTACTAGCTTGCTACCTCCATTGTTGTAGGAAGTTTTCGATAAAGTTCAATATTTTGATTTTAGGAGTCTAATGGTTGGAAATCATAGTAAAATCAAAATTTAATAAGTTTTGGAATTAGCATTTTAAAGTGTTTTTTGGGGTCATTAACTTCAGACTATCTTCTCTTTTGCAGGGGTGGTTGCATGCCAATTTTTTTTGGTGTAAAATATATGAATTATTAGATTTTGTTACATGTCTATGAATAAAAATTATTAGAGCATGAGTTTGATATTTTTTGAAGATCTAAATAGTCAAGCTTGGTAAAGAAAAATCATGTTAAATAATATTAGTCTAGAACAAAATGAAGAGACACTTGATAGATTATGGGCTAGATTGAAAAGAAAGGGTGATGGGAAATGCTATTGTCCTTGCAATAATTGCAAGGGCTTAAATACGACACAGATTTTAATCACAACAATTGAGAAATATTGTAGGAAGCATGGTCACATTGAAGGGGGGCATGATTATCGTCCATTAATAAGTTTTTCATTATATGTGTTTATATTGATTGAATTTGTAAATTTTTATATCGTTTTAAAATTATATATATATATATATAATCACTTGATCATGATCATGGTTTATTTGTGTATATCATTATTATAAAGGTGGGGTGCCCTAGGGTAGATGATATGGATTATAATGGCCTGAAGAATGTGGTTTTGCAAGCAGATGAACATGGAGCTGTGAATATCAAAGATGAAGTTAATGATCCTATGGAAGAAGATGATCATGTGCTAGAAAACACAGTTGAAGATAATGGTACAAATACATTGATCCATGACACATTTAGTGGTAGAGTTGATTATGATAATTGAGATGACTTTGATGATATTCATGATTTACCTGTACTTGAGAAGGAATATGAGCCCCTTTAGGAAGGCTCCCAAACAACTCTTCTCTCTATTGTATTGTTGTTGTTGAACTTGAAGGTTATGAATGGTTTATCAAACATAGCAATCTCACGGATGTTAAGGTATGTCATATATGTCATCCTTTTTCATCTATTTTAATTGTTGTTAGTTCATCATTAGTAAATAAAGGATGTTCAAAATATGTACCATTAATATTCTTTATATTAACAAATTATTTTTTGTTGTAGATTGATTGGTGAGTTTTGGTTACCACCATCAAATATTTTACCTCGCTCATACCCAGATTTATTTGGAATTAGGAAAGATATCAGAATGGAGTATCAATCAATAGATGCATGTCCCAATGATCATATTATATATCATAAACAACAAGAATTTGTAACATAATTCTGAGAATGTCATATCAGTAGATATCAAATAGATCAACTAACAAAAAAGGTGTCTCACAAGGTTCTTCACTATATTCTCATTATTCCATGTATGCAATGATTATTTAGGTGTGAAAGCTTAGCACAATTTATGGATTACCATGCAAAAATAGAAGTGGAGATGACATTCTTTGAATGCATGTAGATGGTTCTACATTTAGGGAAATGGAGGGAAAATGACCACACTTTAAAGAAGAACCTCGTAATCTTAGGCTTTCATTGGGAGCGAACGGTGTCAATCCATTTGGAGAGCTGAGATCTATTTACTCGGTGTGGCCTATTTTTGTGATCAACAATAACATTCCTCCATGGATGTCAATAAAGAGGGAGCACACAATGTTTTCAATGATTGTCCCATGTATTTGTTTACATCAATTTTCTTTAACCTAGTATCATCTCATTTGTCTTATTTGTTGCATAATGAATTTTTTTTTCTTTCAATAGTCATGTACATTAATTTATATATATTGCAGTAAAATGGTTATAATAATTATGTAATGTTTATGTTCATTCAACTAGGTAAGTACCAAGTTAAAGATATGAATGTATATATCGAGCCTCTTATCGACAAGTTACTAAAGTTATGGAATGGCATCACTATGTATGACGTCTCTAGACCAATAGGACAAAGACAATTTCAATTCCATGCAATGCTTGTATGGACAATTCATGATGCCTCAGGGCTAACACATTTTTGTGGTATGTTATAATGTTCAACTAAACTTTAACAATATTTAATTTTATGAAGTAGATATCATGCATGTTTTTAAAATAATCTATTCATTATAAATAATTATAAAAATTGAAATATTCACTAATACAATTTGAACCATTTTTTGACGACAACCTATTGGAATTTCGATGGATGTTGGGTCAGAATTTTGACGTTTGAAATGTCGTCAAAATTTCGATGCAAAAATAGCAACAAATAGCTATCAAAATTATGATGGGCTATCGTCGAAAAATGGTTCAAAATGTATAAGTGATTTAATCCAATTATATATGATCTTGGAGGTCTTCAAACAAAGGGAAAATTTGCATGTCCAATTTGTGGTTCAAAGATGAAATCTCATCATTCAACAAGTTTAGGAAAGCAGACCTGTTTGATAAGTATAGGCACTTCCTCCATAGAAATCACAAGTATCGAACTACCAAAAAAACATATTTTCAATGGGAAAGAAGAGACTACATCAAAACCACGAAGAATGACACCTCACCTATGGAAGCTGGAATATAATAGAATTAATCGTCAAGGTTATACATCGGATCAAATTGTTTATCTATCATATATGATATTTTTTGAATTTATATTTTTATATTGTGTCGTGTTTACTCATGTTGTAATTGAAAATAATTGTTGTTAATTTGTTTAACTTATATGCTTCATGAAGGTCATCAAGGCATTAATGGTCAGCTTCCACATAGACTGAAAAGTTATCCCAGACAATTTAGTAGGTTGCCCTACTATGAGCAACTACAAATTGTGCATTTTTTTGATATAATGCATATCGAAAAGACTATAATAGAAACGTTATGAAAAGTATTGGATGGAAGGCATGACAAAAAAAATTTGTAGTGACATTCAGGAAGCCAATCATGCAATGAAAAATGTCATTCAATTAAATAGTGATGGAAAACAAATTAATATAAGTGCCCTTCCTTGGTTATTAACAGAGCAGAAAAGCAATGCTATAAAATAAGTCATACAAAAAGTTTGATTTCCCACAAGATTTGCTGCAAACATAAACAATATAATAACAAAGAAAGGTGAATTTGGGTAAGGGATGAAAATGCATGATTGGTATACCTTCATTAAGGTAATTACTTTGGTATATTATATACACTTGTATAATGCATGCACTTTTTAGTGTATTATGTTTACTACTTTTGGAAAAATAATGAAAAGATCATTTTATAATTGTTGCAGTACGTTCTACCTCTATCTCTCCCAAAAAACTTTGACAACAATGTCAAGCAAGTTATATATAATCTTGGAAAATACATGAGGTAAGTAGTGATATTTGTTCAATTTGTTGTATACATCTTATAATTTCCATTTGTTTTACTTGTTATGTAATATACTGTATATTTTTGTTAAATATTGTTAATATATTTGTGCCTTGAATGACTTGTAGATGGTTGTCATCTAAAGAAATCCATAAAGAAGATATAAATTATTGGAAGAGAAAAATTCCTCGTCTAATGTGTGAAATGCAAAAGTGTCTACCTTCGACATTTTTTAATGCACAAGAGCACTACCTCATACACCAAGTTGAGGAGATTGAATTGTGTGGACCTATACACACAAGGTCAATGTGGATGGTTGAGAGGAACTTGAAATTTTTGAAAGCTTTGGTTAGACAAAGAGCACATCATGAGGTTTCTATGGTGGAGGCATATATGGTATGCTAGACCATGGTGTACATTATTGAATATCTTCCTAAGTTTGTAGCAAAGATCCATGTAGATCGCATTTGGGATCCCAACTCCATTAACAAATTCGAAGGAGAGTACCTAATGGGGAAAAGTAGATTGAGGAAAGTGAGAGGTAATTATAAGATGGTCATGGAGACTAATTGGAATGCATTTTACTTATGGTTTTTATGTATATTGTACTTATTCAATTTTTAATCTTCAATATACATCAATTATAAATTAAGGTCATATACTGTGGTATTTAACTAATTATATGTCTTTTGTGAATTTCAATTTTTTTTTATATAGTTGGTTAAGAGTGGGATGCACTACATTTTTACGTCGCAAAAAATCTTTATTGGATTACGGTATGCATTGAATTATGTCAAAAATCTGGTCCCACATTAACATGGGAAGGTGTGGCTTCATTTCTTAAAGAAGCTCATCGTAATGGAGATTCCAATGTTACACAAAGGGAATTGATTTAGCATATGGTTTAAGAGATAAACAAGTACGTATAAATATATTAATCACCCATATTATTTAATTATTTTTAATTATATTGATGTATATATATGTTGAGATTATTTTCTTTGCATACATTTGGCCAAGAATAAATATGTTTATCAATTGATGATATTGTAATAAATTTTACATGTTTGACATATTGCAAGTGAAACACCACAAGGCTATGTGGTGCAATGGTCATAAATTTTGAATCAAAATGTTGGATGACATGCAGAAAACTTGTGATTCTAGTATAACTACAATCTTTCAGGTGACTAATGTTTCATCTAGAAGCGACATAAATCTAGAAGTCTTAGAAAATCGATACTATGGGATTTTGGATGATATAATTGAGTGTGACTTTAAGTCCTTCAAATTAATTATGTTCATCATCCTATGGTATAGGCTACAATTGAATGAAAATGATCCTGAGAAAACTGTTATTGAACATGATAATGGATTTACCATGGTTAACAAAAGGTTGATTGAGCGAGTTGGAAATGAGCCCTATGTTCTTCAAGCCAATGTGAGCAGGTATTTTACTCAGAGGTTTGAGGTAAACTGGTTTGGTCATTTTTTGTTAGAAATGATCCAAGAGGAAGGCCGGTAAAGTATAATGTGTTGGAAGAAGAAGATACCGAAGAACTAGAAGATGATGTAGATGATGATCAGGATCAATAGTTAGTTGATGATGTCCTTGACCAAGATGTCAAAGAGGAGGAACTAGAGCATGATGATGTAGGAGTTAATGTTCATGAAGATGATATCCATGTGGATGATGACACTATAAAAATTGATATCGATGATGATGATGATATGACCAGTCCTTACAATGTCGAATCTAGATCAGATGATACAGACAAAGAGTTAGATGAAGAAGATCAATGACATTGAAATGAATGAGTTATGCAATTATATTATCTATTTGATATTAATTTGTTGATAGAATTATATTTGAATTATGTGGTTACATAATTAATTCATGATTTTTTTAATTTTTATGCCATTACATAATTAATTTAATGATTTACTTTTTAATGTTTGAAAGGTCAAAAAATTAAAACATTGCAATAGTGATGTTAACAACCTTGAAATTAGTGTGTTTTATGTTTCATGTGATCATAAAAGATTAAAAAGTTAGTTGTAGAGGTGGTTTTTTAGTGTTTGATGTGTAAAGGCCTTTAAAAGGCATAAAGTGATCATTGTAATGGTTGTTGATGGTTGAGGATTTACAATACAAGCTCTTGACATTCAAAAATCTGTGTTTTTCTTCAAAATTTCTGCATCTTTCTTGTTATGCAGCACTTTACGGTCACATGCAGCAATATTTTGATGTGAAATCAATTCCAAGTTGTGAAGATATGTGTTATCTTTGATTTGAATCTGATTTGAGGGCTTAAGGCATTGATTTGAGTTAGAAAGCTTCATTTCTTTGCATACAGCCCGGTTACCCTATTTTTGAGGGTTTTGTAGTCCAAACATGATATAAAAGAGCTCTTACACTTTTTGTGATCATTGTAGCTTGTGTAAGAGTCCCCATGGATACTATTGTAATTGTAGGATGTGTGAATAGGGCATATGATGATAAATAAAGAAGGTATAGCTGTTATCCTCAAGAGTTTTGTGAAGAAAAGCATGTCAAATGAGAGGTACTTTCTAGGCTGATGCTTGTTTGATCCTTCATTTTCTATAGGAATTATTTCAAGGCCAGAAGTATGGGTTACCAAGTTAGATATTTTTTGGTCGAGTCTAGGTAGAGTTGCAGAGAAAATTGTAAAGCTTGATGGTTTTAAGAAAAATGCAATTTAGGTTTCGAGTCATTTTGTAGTAGGTTTCGAATTCATGGGGATTTGATGTTTTATGACAGTACTAGCATTTGAATTGAAATGATTAATTCAAAATCATGTCTCTCCATTGTACATGCATATTTGAATTTTGAATAAGATAATCAAGGGTTGTCTCGTTCATCTCACTCTTGTGGTGTGCATGATTTTTGTTTTGGCTTTAATTCAAGGAATTAATTAAAATGCTTGAATGGGATTGCAGGTGGATATGTTCTGTCTAAGGATTTGGTAAATAGTATTGGGTTAGAATACATGTTGATGAAATTGTAAAGCAATTTTCTCAAGGATCTTATATGTTATGTGTAAAATCTATCATAAACCCTTAGATGTTTATGAATTTGACTCCCTCAATGGATATATGGCACTGATGTAAGTTGTACTAATTTGTATGGTTCAATATTTTGTTTGTCTTTACCTAACACTTTCTAAAAATTGCAAATCAATGACTATTTTACACTATGGAATGTGTTGTAGTTATCTCATGCTTAAAATAGTTGATATTACAGATGAACAACCAATTCTATTTAGTATTATGCTATTGTGTTGAGCTATTAAATGAGATTATTTGTTCTTGTTAATGTTGTTTATGATAATGGTGTAGAGGTTGTAAACACATTAAGAGATCACCCTCCCAGGTCTTATAGAGCCCAAAGTGTAGGAGGTCTTTAAAATCATTATCAGTTAGTCTAGGTCCTTCGAGCTGCCCTTGATTGGATTGGAAATACCATAGGTAAATTAGAAGACCGACCTGGTTACAGTAAAAACAACCGATAGGTAGAGGGGAGAGAGATAGAGGGATTCAGTGAGAGAGAGAGGGTGGGAGCGGGAGAGAGATAGAGGGTAGAGGTTTAAGGGTAGAGGGGAGAGAGATAAGATTGAGTGAGAGAGAGAGAGAGAGAGACTTGAGAGAGGGAGAGGGGGTAGGAGGCAAGGAGACCTGAGAGAGAGGAGGAGTGAGGCAAGGAGAGATAGAGGGCAGAGGGTTAAGCATAGAGGGTTTTAGGGTTTAGATTTTAAGGATTAATGGTTTAGGTTTTAGGGATAAAGTTAGAGGGGAGAGAGATAGAGGGAGTAAGTGAGAGAGAGAGACCTAAGAGAGGGATAGGGGGTAGGAGGGAGAGTTTTTAGAGAGAGATGGAGGGAGTGGGAGAGAGATAAAGGGTAGAGGGTTTAAGGGTTTAGAGTTTAAGGGTTAAGGGTTAAGAGTTTAGGGTTAAAGGTAGAGGGGAGAGAGATAGAGGGAGTGAGTGAGAGAGAGAGACCTAAGAGAGGGAGAGGGGGTAGGAGGAAGATTCTTGAGAGAGAGAGAGGGAGGGAGTGGGCGAGACTTAGGAGAGAGATAGAGAGAGAGAGAGAGAGAGAGAGTTAGGAGGTGGAA
>VDFB02027315.1:0-32554 GCA_007258455.2 Sequoia sempervirens | reverse complement strand
TATGCCATTGGAGACTCATTCTCCAAGTATACAAGAGGTTTCATTGTTTGCTAATCAGAGGAATATGTTGAATAAGGAACAAGAATTACAAGAGGAAAATCAGCCACCTCGAAGGGAGTCTATTGGCCAGAGTGTCAACGCGCCTATCAAAGATAACCAATAGGAAGAAGATGAAGAAATGGCCATAGATACACACTTCCAGCATGAGATTGAGGCAGCATTAGAGGATGACACTATTACAGGGTAGGAGGCCTAGGGTTTGGGAGACACTCAGCCTATGGAAGTTGGTGAGCCTCACCAGGATGAAGTTAGAGAGGAGGTTCATGAAGAAGAAGCAAGGAATGAACAGCCATTTATTATTTTAGATTTACAGCAGGTAGTACCGGATTAGCTCAAAGATAGGATGAGGAGGAGCCCCGTTGAGGAAACTGATCTAGCAGTTGAGATGGAGGAATTCCTGAGTAGGATCAGTGTGCTTCCAACAAAGAAGAGAGCTAGGAGGTTTTCAAAGATTTCAACAGATGAAGACTTCACGTGGCTGTGCCAAGAGTTGAGTGTGATCGAGATGAGGCTATTCCAAAAAGTTATGTGATCACCACCATGGAGTTAGGTCGCCCCACGAGAGCATAGATAATTGAGGAGTGTGATAACTCCTACCAGGCACTCAAGGACAGGTTTCTCTAGACTGAAGGAAAATATAAGAAATTGAAGAAGGAGCACAAGACACTAATAGGTTACGTACAACACTTGTCTCATCCTTGTGGGCAAGAGAATCTGGCAATTGAGCTTCCAGCCAAGTTTCCTAGAGAGTCTATCAGCGGCTTGGAGGACTTGAGGAAGATGGCACGGGAGGCGGATAAGTGGGTTGCTAGCGTTCGTGTTGAGACAAAAAAGTTTATGGAGGATCTTGCTCATGCTTATTAGCAGGCTTCCAACATTGTGGCTCAGATGGATGTAGTTGATCAAGCTTGGGGCGATGCTCATATCTATCAGACCAAGGTTGTCCTTCGCTTGGAAGCATTGATGCATATCCCCTTACAAACTTTGGTTGAAGGAGGAATGATACAAGAGGGTGATAAATATGATTTCACCAGCTGGTATTCTTCAGTTGTCACAGGCCGAGGATTCTTTGATGCAACACAGGCAGATTCGGCCAGGGTCAAAAAGGCCATGGTGAACATTCTTGATGGAGTCCTGAACACACTAGAGGCTATCTTTGCTTGGAGGCTGACTTTTGAGGAGGTGATTGCTGATGGTTTGAGGAGTAGACTGCCACCTTTCTTTTTAGAGGTGAAGACTTTTGTTCAAGATGACTTTGAGAACACCTCAACTTTCTTCAACATTATCCAGAACACTCGGGATGCTTTAGTTGCTTGGGGAAAGTCTTACACTCGACATGGGCAGGCAATTATAGTATTGGAGTTTCAGCTTGATCATATCCCGCCTATCTCAGTTCAGGAGGTTGAGGTTGTGCTGGCCAAGTTCATTGATTTTGCAACCAAGGAGAAGGAGAACGAAAATGCCTTTCTGGATGATGACCTTCTAGATGATTGATAGTGGGCATTGATTTCCTTTACTATTTTGGGAGTGAGTGGGAATCTTTTGACTCATTTATTGTACTACTCCTCATTCTAGTAGTTTTTAGGGTTAGGGCTTATGTGGCTTGATTTGGGCCATCCATTTGATTGTAATCTGAGCCGTCCTTTGGACTTGGCCAGCTATATAAAGGGGAATCCCCCCTCATTTGTATATCATTAGAGATTAGAGATTAGACTAGAGAGTAGACGTTCTGATAGAGCAAAGAGATAGCTTAGCATTAGTTCATTAGCATAGTTTGAAGAAGGAAAAATTTTCCTTTGAAACTTTGTAAGAAATTGTTGTGAACACTCTCTTAATAAAAAGAGTTTTCATTGATGATGATCTCAGCTTTTGTTGTAAGTAGCTAGAGAGGTTTCTTCGTCCTTCTACTTCAAGTAGGATTTAAAGTAGAGCAATTTTCATTTTCATGCACATAGTTAGTTGTGGATTGTGGTGTTTGATCAAGGCAGCTTCGTTTAATCCATACCACTAACAACTTGCTTATGGTAAGTTTTCCTTGTGTGGTCGACTGGAATACTTTTTAAGCTTAACTTCGGTTATGATTCACGTTTTGGAATGCATCATCGTGATGGTGTCCTTATGTTGAATTGTGATTTGAACATTTCTTGCTATCCCCTTGAAGATTGCACCGAATTTGTAAAGGCTGTCCAACATGAGGCGAAGCAAAGTCTAGTTGAAGTTTGCTGAAATTGATCCTACGTCCCGCTCTTAGATAGGACATAAATTTTCTAATCCCTACAACCATTCAATTCAGTATATTTCTGGTTAGTATTAGGAAACTTGTACCTGATTTCCAAATCATCCGCAACGCATGAAAACCCCTCTCATCATTAATCTGCTGTCAACTGCTAATTCCTGAACAATTGTGTAAGTCCCCTCGTGAAAACAGCATATCACAATGAACCAATTGAGTGTACTCCACTGCATTGAAGGAAACTTGGAGTTGAACGTATGATCTCTCTCACAATCTTAGCATACAAAATACTTTGATCAAGAGAGAATGGAGTAGCTGTTGGATACTTTATTTTGCTGATTGGTGCGGTCACAAAAATCACATCAACAGGTGCCTTTCTCAAGAAAGGGCACATTTTCCTTGCCTTAGTCATTTTTTGATATATGTTCTTTCAATTTCTTCATTCCGACCTCCTATGCTTTGATTTGAAATTCCCGTTGATCGGAGAATTGGATAATCTCATTTGATGTCTCATCAGGTAACCAAATTTGCTCCTCAAAAGATGACCGAAGTTTCAGTTTATAGAATTCAGTTAAAGGTCCCTTAATGCAAGGGCGACCTTCACTGAAAAGGGTGTTTTTACCTTCTTGTTCAGTGATTTTCATCCTAAAAGATGCTCCAGTTTGATCCATCACTGCAATCGTTTGACTCGTCTCACAGGCTTGTTGACAGATTTGTTGTTAAGCTACAACGGGATCAAAGAGTTCTCTTGAAGGTGACATTTCTCAGCGGGTCACATCTTGAACAATTCATTCAAGGGCACCTTTGCTTGACAAGGGTGCCTTTTCCCATGCTAGTCAGTCATTTATGATGATTTTCATAACTGCCTTTTTGTGCTTTGCTGACATTCGTCGGTGATCACTTCGTCAGATGATCTTGCTAATTGTTTTTTTGTCGAGCCAGTAGGAGAACGCTGAGGATGATTTCCTTGGATGATTCAACAGGCTGTGTTTTCCCTCTGAGATTGAAGGGCACCTTTCTCTGGAAAGGGCTCTTTTTGCATCATGAATTGATTTCTCCTTCGTAATGTTTCCAGAGTTAGTCAAATTTGACCTTTTTTGGTTTTGAGAAGCTCCTTCGTCAAACATATTTTTAGACCTTTTATGCCATGGTTGCATCATTGAAGCTTTCGAAGCTTAGCTTTTAGCACCTGATACTGGCCAATCTACCATTAATGGTTGTGGAGCTCCTAACTTTGTTCCTAAAAAATAGAAATAGACCCATCGGAGTAAAATGTGTCTTTTGATGATTTTGATTTGACCGACGTGATCGTGAAGTCATTTAATCCTATCAAATCATTTTTAATCATTTCCAGGAAGGTCCTATTTTTAGAGGTTTGCTCGAAAATAGGGGTATAAAACCCAAATTTTCAATTTTTTGAAAATTTGTAGATATGTTCCTTGACAAAAACCCACAAAGATCTTTTGTTTGGTTTGACCTAAAACAAACTTTTGATGGCATTTTTACATGATTTAGCTCAATTTAATTAGAATGCCAAAAATTTATTTTGGGTACAACACATATAAATCAAATCAGAGCATTACAATGTTTATTTTAAAATATTTACATACGCAGACATCCGATTATGTGACAAAGACCTAACTTGACCTTTCCTCTACAGACTTTTTCAATTCCAACCCTCATAACCCTTGCAAATGGCAAAAAAGATACATTTTATGGAGAAGAGGGAAAACCCATATTACATCACAGTGTCACACAATGACACTTGGCATAAGTTGAGCCTTCAAATTTGCAACAAACTAGCACTTGGAATATGCCCTTATGCAACATAAGTTTTACCTTTTCAATCCCGTGCAAAACATTTACCTATAATTAAAAACTCATTAACTGCCTCATTTTCACTAGCATGTGAAAAAAAATCACCTTCAAATAGTTATCCATCCTATTGGCAAGTAGAAATAGGCATTTACCCAAGCATTTTAACCCCTGTAGCTTCTCATTTACTCTGCAATCACTCCTCTGCCTGTGCTTTATGCTTGCAATTATTGCATTCTTCACACACCCAATTTGATTTTCTTGCACAAAGTTGCAATAACCACACATTTAAATTTGAAAATTTCCCATTTCATCTTATATTTCAAGTTTGAAAACTCCACTTCTATGCCTCCATCCACAAGCTTTGAAATACTTAGAAATGATGCCATGAACATCTATGGATCGTATTCAATTTTCTAGAGGTGTTTTCGGCACTACTGGCAACCAAGAAACACTAAAAACTTTGTCAAAGTCACAACCAAGGTGTGGGTAATGGTTGGGGCATCCTTTGGGAAGTGAAAACCGTAGGTTGCGACTTGTAGAAGGCTTCAAAACTCAGCCCAGAAGGTTTGCACGTGAATACTCTTCATTTTAGTGCTATTTTGAAGCATATTGCAGGTTTAAAACAAGACCACTCAAAATGATGTTTGAAAAGTTGCAAATTGTGAGAAGCATTTTGTAGGCCGTTTTTATGTCTGGTAGACAATTTAAAACACCCCAAACAGCGCTAAAAATGTTTCCATGGCTTAGGAAAGGATGGAAGCAAGTTTTGGAATGATAAACTTTCATTTTCTGTTGCTTATTTTAGTGAAAACCTCCTCTCAAAACCTCAACACGTGAACATCTTCCCATTCAGCGTTGTCCCCAGCTTGTTGTAGGCTAAAACGATGCAGGAAATGCCACAAAATAGCACCATAGCAGTGTTAAAAGAACAACAGAGTTAAAACTTTAAATTGCATGTGAAGGAGTTTCCCTTTAGCATCAACCTATTGATGTGTTTTTCGTGACCGCACCAACGCAGAATAAAGTTGCCAACGGCTTCCCTATTCTCTCTTGATCAAAGTATTCCGCACGCTAAGATTGCAAGAAAGTTCGTGCGCATGCTCAACAAGGTTCTTTTAAGGCGCACAGGCTCGGCTCGATGCATATCCGTATTTCTTGGATTACTAACACGGCAAGGAATTCAAACGCCGAAAGATTTGTCTATGAAGCGCCGAAGTTTCCTATTCTAATCGAAAGTACCTGAATTGAAATGGTGCGGTTAAGAGGGCTCTAACTCACCGGCGTGGACGGGATCAATTCTCACAAGCTTCAACTGTGCTTTTGCTTTGCCTTGCTTCTGACAGCCTCCACGTAACCGTGCAATCTTCAAAGGAGTAGCTCAAGGTAAGTTTAGATCACAACTTAGCATGAAAATACCATCACAACGACGCATATAAACACACAAATCATGATCGGGTTAAGTACATGATATTCAGTTGACCACACAAGGCGATTCACCATCAGCAAACCACTAAAGTATGGATAGACGAAGTTTTCTCAAATTGAAGACCACATTCCACAATTACTATTTACTGCTTGCATGAAATGAAACTTATTCTTCTTTAAGTCACTACTTGAATTAGAAGGACGAAGAAACCTTGCTAGCTACTCACAACAAAAGACGAAATTCATCATCAATGAAAATTCTTTTTATTGGGAGAGTGTTCACAACAATTTCTTACAAAGTTTTAAGGAAAAAATTTCCTTCTTCTTCAACTACCCTATCAATCTATACTAAGCTACTTCTAATTTGTCTCTATTCTAACTTCTACTCTAATTCTACCGTCTCATGAATGTACAAATGAAGGGGACTCCTCCTTTTATAGTGACCAAGTCCAACGGACGGCTCAGATTAATCGGCTGGATGGCCCAGATGTGCCACCTCAGCCCAAGATTCGCCCTAAAAACTGTCATAATGGAGAGTGGGGCAATAAATGAGCAATTAATGGCCACCATCTTCTAGAAGATTCCCGTTTGTAGACGCGTTCACACTGTTCTCGATCTTCTTTCTTGACGTTGTTCTTCAACTCTGCTCGAGCTTCCACTCTTTTCTCCATCTTGAGTTATACTAAGTCTCAACACTTAGCCATTTTTCGCAACTTTTCTTCCTTCGAGGTTGAAATGTCATCTTGGATCACTTAAGTCATCACCGCTTGGTCTCGACGTTTCTCCTGCAAAACAAGCAAGGAGAAGAGCATTAGAACATTTCATAATATAAATTCAACTCACTTACCAGGATTTTCAAGTTCTAACTTCCAAGCGTTTATCGCCTCTACTAGCCAACTTCGCGTTCAAATTCATGCCTTAACCAAATTTTTAACCCATCTTGCATTTTGCCTGGCGCACTTCACTCTGACATTTCATCCAACTCAGGCCCGAGAGAAATGATTTCATGAGGAATTTGATCAAAAATCATCTAGGTGATCATTTTCAAATTCATCCACTAGGGCAAATTTTACCTTGAAAACACGTTTTATTCCTTGCCTTAGAAAATTTTTCAAACTTCCCTTAGGAAATTCATCAACCTGGTGCCCATTTAAAATCTTTACCTTGAAATCCCTGACAAGCTATGGAAGACCTCAAAATCCATTCCTCATCAATAATCTTCAATACCCAGAAGAAAGTTTCCTTCAGAACGCGTCGAACTCATGGGTGCACAACGAACGGGTTCATTTAATTTTCTTGAATTTTGAACCTTTGAAAAATAATTCCACATAAAATTTATTCCTGCTCCTCATTCTTGTGAGTTGTCCCATTGCTCTGACTCGAGAAAATTTTTATCAATCCATCCTGCAATGCTAGCATCCTAACTTCATCGCTGGCGACTCATCCGTGTTTCAAGAAAAATTTCACCACCTCCATCAGACTTAGGCATATTTTCTTCTAGAGATGGAATTTAAATATTTATACTTAGAAAAATATTCCATCATTTCACCACTAGCTTGGGTGCATTTAAGTTTTGTCCTGCCGTCTGCAAACACTTAGAAAATACTCTTGACTTCTTTCCCATCTTGGGCGCAATTCATGGGTAGAGCTTCCATTTTAATTGCCTTCCAACTTTGATAATACCCTCTTTAAGCTAGGCACATTCAACATGGTAGACTTCAACTTTTACTTCCCTAGGAAAAAATTCACCTCCACCTCCAATGACTTATGCGCATTTAGCCCCTTGAAGTCTCATTTTCCATCACTTGATCAAATCTACCAACTTGTTTTCATCCTTTTCCAAGGGCGCATTTAGACCTCTCAACTTTAACATTTTTACACTTAGAAAATTTCCAACTTCTCCTCCAAGCCAAGGCGCATTTTACCACCTTCACTTTTAGTTTGAGCGCCTTAGAATATTTTTAATGCTCCTTCCACTTCTAATTCATAACACTTAGATAATTTTCAGATCCAATACCAAGGGCGCATTTGGCAGGTGGTACTTTCAGTTTCGACACTTAGAGGATTTTCCAACTCTTCAAGCTCAGGCGCAAATGATGGGATCCTCTTTCAATTTAAGTTTCACACTTAAATTCTCTTCCAGCTCACCCCTCCAGTCAAAGGCGCATTTACCCCTTTCTGCTTCCATTTCGAGTTCCAACACTTAGAAATTTTGCTAACCTTTTCATAGCCAGGCGCATATCAGGGGGTCTTCTCCCAATTTTGCAATACTTTAGAACACTTTGGCAAGGTGGGGCGCATTTCTACCATGAAGGTTCCACCTTAAAAAATTTCTCAAACTCCATCATCTTGCTGGGCGCATTTACTTGGTCAAGCTTCCAATTTAAGAAACTTAGAGCATTTTCTAGCCTCTTCTCAGCTTGGTGGGCGCATTTAGCACATTGAACTTTCAATTTGTGATCTTCAAACATTTTCCCAACTCCTTCCTCAAGCCCAGGGCGCAAATAACCATGTGAGCTTTAAGTTTCAGGTACTTAGAAAATTTTCCTATCACCTCCTCATTTAAGTTGTGGGCGCATTTCCCATGGGCTACTTCCATTTTGTTAACACTTAGAAAAATTTCAAGTGTCCTTAAGGTGCATGTTGAGGGGGGTCACTTCTAGTTTCCACACCTTAGAGATTTTTTTAATCCTCCAGCTAGTTCTATGGCGCATTTTCATGTGTGGGCTTCAAGTTTGCAAGAGTTAGAAACTTTTCAGCAATCTTCAACTACAAGGGCGCATTTCACCTTGCCTACTTCAAATTTCCCAGACTTAGAAGAATTTCAAGCCACTCTTCTCAACTTTAGCTTCAAGGGCGAATTTGGCATGTTGGGCTTCCAATTTTTTTATACTTAACCATTTTTCTATCACTCCAAGCAGCTAAGGCGCAAATGAAAGGAGGAGCTTTCATTTTGAGACATTTAGAGTACTCTCAGGCCACCTCTTCAACTTAGGCGCATCTGGGGTCTCCTACTTCCAATTTTGCAGACTTAGTCAAATTTCCATTACCTCATCCTCCTCAAGGCACATTTCACCATAGGAACTTCCAATTTGTAGCACTTTGACTATTTTTCAACCAGCTTGAAGCTCAAGGGCGCATTTTACCATGGGAGCTTTTAATTTACCAACACTTAGAAGGATTTTACCCATTTTCAGCCTCTCAAGGCGGATTTGGCCTGTGAACTTCAACTTTCAAGTGCTTAGAAAATTTCCACCGACCTTTAGCTTTTAAAGGAGTTCTTCACCGGCTGGACTTGAAAATTCATCAATTTTAGTGAATTTTGTGTTCTTTGCCTGATTTAGGGTGACTTGATCTTGCTAAACCTAATTTGCTATTTTTAGAAAGTTTGTCAATTTTGCACTAAAAAGGCTGGATTTTGCTTTGTTCGGATCCTGGTGACATGACTGAGCTGCTGGTGCCCAGTACCTGTATGCCTCTGCTATTTTTAGCAACCTGCTAAAAATAGAAATTGCTCAGAAAGTCTTCAAATTTTACGTACTGAATGCCTAAAATGTGGTGATCGCAACTAAATGTTGTTTTTGCTTGACTGTCCTGTTCTGCCCTTGATTTTAGGAAACCCTAATTTCTCTGCCCCGACCTGCTAAAAATAGCAATCATCTGATTCTTCATTCTCTACAACTCTGTTTATCTTGAAATTCGTACCAAGGGTCCCTCATCACACGTTTGACCCGTACCTGCTGAGAATTGGTGTTGACCTGCTATTTATAGCCACTTCTAAAGTGACTTACTATTTATAGTAAGTTCTCGTTTCTGAGGCTTCCCTAGCTTCAATTGGCCTAAAATTTGGACAGTGTGCTCCTTGTTGATGAATTTTCCTGTTTGCGCTAGCGCTCGAGGTTGACTTTCTATTTATAGCCTGTGTCGAGAATACCTTACTAAAAATAGTAGGTGTGCCGATTGTCTTCAAATTTTTCCAACAGACTATCTGAAGGATACTGACCATGATGGATACTTCAGTTTTGGAGATTTTGACGTCAAACTCCTCATTTTTAGCTCTTAAGCTCGAAACCCTAATTTTATGCGTGTCTCTCAGATGAGCTCCGTTTGACCTCGTTTCAATTGCATGATGATTAGTTTGCAGTTCTGAAGTGCTGGGCAACTGCTAGAGTGGTACCTGCTAAAAATAGAAAGTGGCCGAAAAAGTGACCGTCCGGCTGCTGGATGATTTTGCATGTCATACTACCCAAAAAATCTTGAAAAACCTAGAAAAACCCAGAAAAATCTACAACATGCAAGCACTGGCTAAAAATAGTAAGTTTCTAAAAAAAGTGATCATCTCTATTTGCATGTCATATCATCGCGAAGCTCTTGAAAAACCCACAAGGAATATGCCGACATGCGCTGAAAAAGTCTGCATGCAAACCCCAATATCAGCCTCTGAAGGTCGAATGCTAAAAGTTGTCATCCTGCTTTGCATGTCATATCACTACGAAGGTTTCGAAAAACCCAGAAGGAATCTCCGGACATGCATCATAAAATATCACCTGTAGACCCTGAAATCTGCTCTGGAAGCTGGACTACTAAAAATAGCAAGTCGTCCGTTTTTGCTCAAATTTAACCTGTGAGTAGCTTGATGTGCTCTTGACGTAGCATGACTGTCAGATTCACAAAAATGCTGAAGGATTGCCTATAATTGCACACTTACTAAAAATAGTAAGTTGCAAGAATTCGATGAAATTTCTGTGGGAACCTGCCAGAAATGTGCTGACATCAATGTTAATCTCAAATCTCAATTCATTCACCTCGTTTGACCACAAATTGGCTAGAAAGTTCAAAACCCTAATTTTCAGATTGGGCCAAAAGTTCATGTTAAGGTTCAACGGCGGGCCCATCCCGAAAAGACAGACAGTAGAAAAGAGAGACAACAACAAAACGACCAAAAAGCAAAGCCAAAATTAGGGGGTCCCCATTTGCAATGGGGGATGTGTGAAAAAGGTCACAACACAAGCCATGTTATACAGTCAGCAAGGTAACAACGAATAAAAAATTCTACCAACTGGATTTTCATGACGAGCTCTGTATTGGAAAATTTTAATGCCCAAAGTTTTGGGATGCCACAGGGCTTAAAATTGAGCTTTTGTTGCCAATTCAGGGACAATTATGCAATGGAAATTTATCTTATTTGCACGTGCCAACATCATTGGCTCAAAATCATTTGGATTCTTCCTACTAGTGCATATTGGAGTTGAATTTCTAACGGTTTGACATCAAGTTAGTGGCTATGTGATGCAATCAGTATGGACCAGTTGATATATACACTTTGCAGCTAAAGGTTTCTCATCACTTTCCTTCAATCCAATCATTGTCAACAATTGTACTCGATATTGCATTTTAGTAGGTCTTAGGTCCACTATTAGTTTATAAATTAAATAAAAGAGTCATCATATTCAAATATATATATATATTTTAGATTGTAGGTATCGATTGGGTATCCGTCCTATAAACTGCGGTGCGCTTGGTAAAAAAATTTCACGTGACCGGTGGTGTCGATGTGACATGCCCTCTGGTATCACGGGTTTGGGGGGAGACTAGACCTCGTGACCTCTTGCCTGCATACCTACACACATTTGTAATATCACAATAACTTCCCTTTTCTTTTGTATTTTGTACAAATTGAGATTGTTTCTTATAGTTATTCTTCATTTGAAATTCTATTCATGCTATAACCGTTGCCTCAAGATGTAAGATATAACCTTAATTAATTCTTTTGTTAATTGTGTGCTTGAACACCAATTCTAATAATTGGAGTTTTTGCATGGTAGAATTTCTTTTTGTAATGCTAAGGAAGAACCATGACTGCTTTCTCACTATGGCTTTTCCTTTGCATTAGTTGTAGTTGCAATCACTAAACATTGAAGTATATGATACCATATTGGGGCCAATTGTGGGTTTTCCTCTTTGTGAATGCTTTAGCCACTCACTAAATTTATATCTTATTTCACCCCATTTGTGTCTTATATTAGAGACCATGTCTGAAAATAATACAAATCATAAACACCCTTTGTCAAACTTGACCTTCTAACCACACTCTAAACTTAACTTTAGATGTCTATGACAAACATTCCTTGAGTGTTTGAGCATACTCATACCTTGCATGTCATAACAAGGGTTCTTTCACCCTGTTGCCTTGAGCAATATCAACCAAACTTCTATGTAATAAGGTTAATGGATATGTGCCAAGTAATATTTTGAGACAAGTGTTAGGAGCATATCCACAATAACTTCTTAATATGATAATAAATAATAGTAAGTTTAATGCATCCTAACATGCATCTTCAAGATTAGTTTAATCATAGTAATATATGCAAAGAACATCTGATGCTACACATCAATTTGACCTAGCATGGAAACTCTTCACCAACTTTTTTTAATAGGTTCATGGGTTAAGTGGGTTCTCCTCCCTTTAATTAATAAAGCCAAAAAAATTACAGAGATTATAGTGCAAAAATTAATAAAACACAATATTTTAATATTCTATTAATTAACATGATAATAATTACAAAGAGGCTCATCTCCTTATATAGAGATTGGAGAAGAAACCACCCATATCGATAAACATAACATGACTCACTAAAACTAAAAAGCAAATTTAGAAAAAAATAGAAAGAAAACACTTGCCACTAAGGTGGCTTTATTACAACTATAAGTCTTATCTTTTAATAATTTAATATTATTCTAATATCCCCCCTTAAGGCTTACTTCACTAAAACAAAAACATAACAAACTAAAAAATACCTTGAACCATGAACACACCATTCTTCAGAAGCTTTTCTTTGAAAAGAGACCATACAACAGGTAGAACTCCATTAAGTTGCCTCGAACCTTCGTAAAGGCATAGCTCTCGAGCTAAATTTTCAAGTTTCTAGATTACCACCTCCCTGAACTCCCAAATCATAGACCTCCCAAACTATTGAACAACAATCCATGTTGAGCTACTTCGTAAAGGCGTAGCTCTCGAGCTAAATTTTCAATTTTCTAGATTACTGTTGATGTGATTTTCATGACCGCACCAAACAGCGGAACAAAGTTTCCTCACGGATACCCTATTCCCTCTTGAACAAAGTATTCAGCATGCTAAGATTGCAAGAAAGTTCATGCTTTCAACTCCAAGGTTCCTTTAATGCGAATAGGCTCAGTTTGGTTGATGTGTATATGCTGTGTTCTCACGAGGGGACTTACGTAGTTGTTCAGAATACGTGTAGTAACAACCAATAAATGCTTTTGAAGGGGATTTTTACGTGAGTGATTTGGCTTTAGAGTGCAAGTTTCCTAAAACTAACCAAGATTATGCGGAATTTGAATGGCTGTAGAGATTTCTAAACTCTAAATTCTAACTTAAATGCAATGGGTGTTATGCTCAAATTTAATGAACTTCGACAAACATTGTCTAGCCTCCTGTTGGACAGCTTCAACAAAGTAAGTGCAATCTTCGAAGGATGAGAAAGATGTTCAAATCACAATCCAATAGTGTAATTACCATCACAACGATGCATAATTACACATGAATTTTGACCGAAGTTAAGTGCAAAGTGTTCCAGTTGACCACGCAAGACGAGCTCACCTTCAGTAGGATCGTTAGTGGTATGGATAAAGAAGCTCACTTATATCAAACATAAACATCCATATCTAATTAATAGCATGAGATTAAATCCTAATTGAAGTCAAAGGAAGAAGAAACCTCATGCACTATTCAAAACAAAGTTTAAATTCACCATCAATGAAAGGCTTTATTATGAATAGCTTTCGTGACAATTTCTTACAAAATCCTCAAAGGGAGAATTCCCCTTCTTCTTCAACAATGCAAATGAAGACTACTCTAACTTAAAATTTCTACTCTCTATTCTGCTTCAAATCCACTATACTCACTACTCTTTGATTTTTTTACTATTACTACTAGAGTACAAATGAGGGGGACTCCCTCTTATATAGCTGGCCAGTCTCAACTGACGGTCCAGATCGAGTTACAATGGAGGGCTCAGATCAAGCCACCTCAGCCCTAGACAAGTTGTGCCCTAAAAACTGCCAGAAGGTGGAGGAGTGGTGTCATAAATGCTCCTGAAATAGCAAATTCCTCCTTTGACCACTTATGAGCAATTATTGCCCACTACCCATCTAGAAGATTCTCGTCCATGACCCGGATTCCTTTGCTCTTCTCTCTAACCGCGTACGCTATGAATCGTGCCAGCACTGTGTCGACCTCCTCCTCATAAATTGATGGAGTAAGATTCAGTTGATACTCCAAGATGGCCACCATTTGTTCATGCTTTTCACAAGATTTTCCCCAGGCTTCGATAGAATCTTGCATGCTCTGAATGATTGTTGAAAACGTGGAGATGTTTTCAAAATCCAACTAGGAAAACGTCCTCATCTCCGAAAAGAATGGCTGCAACCTTGCTTTTAACCCTTCAACTTCAACCTCCTCTTGAGTAAGCCTCCTTGCGAACACCGCCTCCAACGTGTTGAGGATACTCTCGTGAATATTCCTCATAGCCTTTCTGATTCTGGAGGACTCCATAGCTGCAGTGTCAAAGAAACTCTTCTCGGTGAATGCTGCTGAATGCCACCCACGGAAGTCGTACCTATCACCCGCCTGGATTACCCCTTCATTCACCAAGGTTTGTGTGGGAACACGCATCAAGACAGCAAGGCGAGGGATAGTCTTATCCTGAAAGATATGGGTATCTCCCCAAGCTTGCTCAACATCATCCAAGCGTGAGAGAATACCAGATGTGTTCTGAAATGCGGAGATGAGATCGGCCATGAATTTTTCTGCCTCAATGCGGACACTGCCTATCCATTTGTCTCCTTCCCGTACAGCCCTCTTCACTTCTTCAAGGCCGCTGATCGGCTCTCGTGGCAACCCCGGTGGAAGCTCCGCCGTTGGATTCCCTTGAACAACTGGATGTGCGAGATGTTGCACATACTCAACCAACGCCCTATGCTCTTTTTTCAATCTCTTGTACTTTCCTTCCTTCTTTACCAGCCTATCCTTCAATGCCTGAAATGAGCTTTCAGCCTCTTCTACCACTTGCGCTCCAGAAGGGCGTCCCAACTCAACTGTGGTGATCGTGTACTTCTCCGGCATTGCATCACTCAAATCGTGATCTTCCCTTGGGACAGTGATATGAAGGCTGCGGGAACCTGTCTCATTAGTTTCCATCCTCGTATACTTTCTTGCCCTCTTCCGCTTAGGCGACTTGCTTGTTCTGTTTAAAAGTTCTTCCATTTCAACGGCCAGATCCGCATCATCATCTTGGTCCCTTCTGATTGCCTGTGATAGCCAATTACGCTGAATATCATAAATGATGAGGGGCTGCTCCTCAGTTGCTTCCACTTCCCAAACTTCTTCCCGAGCAATATTTGGTTGAGGCTCAATTATTTCGACATTTTGATCACTTCCCTCATGAGTCCCAACATCTTCCTCTCTGAAGGAAAAATCGAAGTGGGTGTCCATATCCGTTTCTTCCCCTTCATCTGGCTTACTGGCAGCTTCAGGATCATTGACACTCTGAGTATCTACTTCTCTTGGCATTGGTTGGTTAACCTCTCCAACCTCCATCTCTTCATTTCTTTTAGCTCTTTGTTCAACAAACAATGAAACTTCACGCACACTGGAAGAATGAGATACTGTTGATGTGTTTTTCGTGACCGCACCAACGCAGAATAAAGTTGCCAACGACTTCCCTATTCTCTCTTGATCAAAGTATCCAGCACGCTAAGATTGCGAGAAAGTTCGTGCATTCAACTCCAAGGTTCTTTCAGTGCGAATAGGCTCAGTTTGGCTCGATGTGATTTGCTGGTATTTCAAGGGGACTTACGGAATTGTTCGGCAGCGAAGAAAGGAATTCAAATGCTCGAAATATTTTTCTATGAAGCGTGGGTTTCCTATTCTAACCAAAAAGTACTAAATTTAAATGGGTGCAGGGTTTAGAGAGTCTAAATCTATTCTAAGGCGTGGGATTTGGAGCTCAACTTCAGCAAACTTCTAACCGGACTTCGCTTTGCCTCGCATCGGACAGCTTCCACGGAGTCGGTGCAATCTTCAAGGGAGATGACTAAAGATGTTCAAACCACCACTTGCCATGAAGATACCATCACAACGACACATACCATCATTCAAACTGTGATTGAAGTTAGGCCCACAACGTTTCCAGTTGACCACACAAGGCACATTCACCATCAACAAATACACTAGTGGTATGGATAGACGAAGTTGCTTAGATCAAACACCACATTCCACAGCTAACATCTACTTGCATGGAATGAAAATTATACTATTTGGAACTATTTTACGCTACCATTTGAATCAGAGGGACGAAGAAACCTTGCTAGCTACTCACAACAAAGACGAAATTCACCATCAATGAAAAACTCTTTTATTGAGAGAGTGTTCACAACAATTTCTTACAAAGTTTTCAAAGGGAAAACTTTCCCTCTTCTTCAAATTACACTATCAATCTATACTAAGTTACTCTAAGCTATCACCTAGTTGCCTCTCTACTCCGACTTCTACTCTAATCCTATTGTCTAATGAGTTACAAATGAGGGGGACTCCCCCTTTATATAGCTAGCCAAGTCCCAAAAGACGGCTAGGGTTACAATCAATAGAGTGGCTAAAATTGTGCCACCTCAGCCCTAACCCTAAAACTGCCAGAGTAGGGAGTGGTACATTAAATGAATCAAAGATTCCCACTCACTCCCAAAAATAGCAAAGGCAATAAATGCCCACAATCAGTCTTCTAGAAGATTCTGCCGGTAGACGCGTTCGCACTGTCCTTGATCTTCTTTCTTGACGTTTGTTCTTCAACTTCTTTGTCACTTGAACTAACACTTGGCCAATTTATTGCAACTTTTTCTTCCTTCGAGATTGAAACTCGTAACTTTATCTTCCTTCGAAGGTTGTGATATCATCGTGCTTCATCACTTCAAGTCATTGTGCTCTGGCCTCCACGCTCATCCTGCAAAACAAGCAAGGAGAAGAGTATTAGAACATTTCATAATATAAACTTAACTTACTTACTAGGATTTTCACGCTTTGATCTCCAAGCGTTCATCGCCTTTACTAGCAAACTTCATCCTCCTCAAGGGCGTATCATGCAATTAACTTCAACTGCATCTTGAAGGAATTCATTTCACCTGTTGGACCTCTGATACCCAATTTCATTCATCTCTGGCTCAAGAAAACTATCTTCACGAAGGATTCAAGAAAATTCACCTAGGCAGTTCCTTTCAAATTCATCATCTGGAGAATTTCACCTGGAAAACACATTTTCTTCATTTTGCCTTAGAAAATTTTCAAGTTTCCCTTAGGAAAACTCATCAACCCGGCGCCCATCAAAATCTTTACCTCAGAATCCTTGGCAAGCTGTGGGAGACTTTAAAATCCACTCCTCATTGATAATTTTCAATACCCAGAAGAAAATATCCTTCAGAACGCATCGAACTCATGGGTGCACAACGAACGGGTTCATTTAATTTTCTTGAATTTTGAACCTTAGAAAATTATTTCCTTGTGAAATTTAAATCCGTTTTTCACATCCGTGAAGATTCTGTTGCTCTGACCTGAGAAATATTTATCAATCTGTGCAGTTGGCATTCATTGACTTCACCCCTAGCAACTCTACTCACACTTCAGAAAAAATTCCATCACCTCTCCAGACTTAGGCATTTTTCTAAGGGAGAAAATATTTTGTGCCTTAGAAAATTTTTAAATCATCTCTTGGGAAAATTTTGCCTTGGAAATTTTTCACCTTAAAATTTTGGCCTGTGAGAAAGACACCAACTTCACTTAGAAGATTTTATCCACAGAGGTGCCTGGCACATTTTATTTTTATCTAGCCACTACTTCGTATTTTACTCCACACTTGAAAAATATTTTTGAAGCTCCAATGCCTTAGAAAAATTCCCATCACTCATCATATACTTTATTTCATACTCAAGGCGCATAGCACACTTGAGGAAAATCACGCCTTAGCACTTCATTTCCACCATCTCACAAGCCCGGCATCACACTTCATGGAGGATATATTAAACTTCAACGCCTTGCACTTGTCATTTCACTCTCAACACTTTACTTTAGGCGCATATCACTTGCCATGGAGAATATTTTTCCAACGCCTAGCAATTTTGTTTTCACCCCACACGCCTTATCTTATTTACCATGCCCAACCTCAAGACTTATCCTTTACTTGGCGCATATTGGCATGCATGAAAGATGACATTTCCCACGCCTAGCCTTTGACTTGTTGACTCCTTTTCAAACATGGGTGCATTCCTCATGTAGGGGAGGATAACTTTCTAACGCCTTCCCTTGTGACTTTTCAGCTTCTCATTTTTGTCCTCACATGGCATGATTTGGGCGCATTTCACCCCTTGAGGAGGATGAGCTCGTTGACTTTGCTTTGACCCTCTTGAAACTTGGGCACATTTTGCCCCTTGAGGAGGATGGATTTCATACTTAGCAATTTTCCTTGACTTTCTTATGAGGTGGGTGCATTTCAGCATGTGAGGAGGATAAACTTTGTTGACCTTTTGACCTTCTTGCTTGCTGGGCGCATTTGAACCTGCATGAAGGATGGCGCATTTAGGGGGTGGTGGAGGATGAACTCCAGACTTAGAAAATTTTGCCATCAACTCTCTCAACTTGGGTGCATTTTGATGGGTGAGGTGGACGAACTTAACACTTTTTAGCAACCCCTCAAGGATGGCGCATTTTGCCATGGCAGGTGGATGAAGTTCTTGACTTAGGAATTTTCTCAACTATTTGTGCTTGAGGGCACATATTCAAGGTGAAGCAGGATATTTCTCAGACTTAGTCACTTTTCTTCATCTTTGCCAGATTCTCAAGCCCTGCTATTTATAGTAAGCCCTCTGATTTTTGCATCTCTAAAGTTCAGAAAGACTTGAAATTTTGAACACTGCATCCTCATGACCTTGTTGTTCTGTCGACATTGCCATTTTTAACTGACCTGCTATTTTAGCCCATTTTTGGTGGTGATTTACTATTTATAGTAAACTCTTGTTTCTGATAGCTCCACTGCTCTGATCGACTTGAAATTTGAATGAGGCGCTCCTCACCACGTGACCTTACTGTCGACACCAATGCATGCAGTTGATTTACTATTTTTAGCCTGTTTCCAATCTGACTTACTATAAATAGTAAGTGCTCCGTTTGACTTGAAATTTCACCAGCAGATAGCTTGAAGAATGTTGATCATGGTGGTTTACACTGGATTTCGAAAATTTTGACTTTTTATGCCTCTTTTTGGATCCCGAAGCTGGAAATCCTAATTCACTCTGCATGCATATCAAATGATCTCTGTTTGTCTTCATTTCTGTGGCACTGCGATTGGCTCATGATTTTGAACTGCTGGGAGGCGGCTGCCGGGACACACCTGCTAAAAATAGCAAGTTCCTTACTGAGTGAATATCTGCGTTTGCATGTCACACCATCGCGTAGGTCTCAAAAAACCCATCGAATCACCCGACATGCAAAAGAAACCCTGACATGCAAACCCTAAAAACGGCTCCTCGGCTAAATTTCAAAAGTGGTCGCCTCGTTTGCATGTTACATCGAAGGTCTTGAAAAACCCGAAGGAATATGCCAACATGCAAAGAAAAATCTGCATCTGACCCTGAATTTGCCTCTAAGTCGGACCGCTAAAAATAGTAAGTCGTATTTTCCAAATTTTGCACGCAAGCAAAGATGTTGTGTGACTGAAATGCACGAACCGTAATTTCACACAAAAATAAGTACCTCTGCTGCTGGAAGCACACTGACAACAATGTTAATCTCAATTTTCAATTTATTCTCCTTGCTTGACCTCAAATTGGCATGAAGGAATCAAACCTTAATTTTCAGACTTGGCCAATTTCACACTTAAACTCACTGACGGGTGCAACCCTCGAAAGTCGGACAGTAGAAAAGAGAGACAAAGCCAAAAGTTTGAAACGACGCAAAAATTAAGGGGTCCCCATTTGCAATGGGGCGATGTGTGAAAAAAATGTCACAACAGATACCAGCTGAGTGGATGTTGTGTCCTTTGACCCTTGAGGCTCCGGCTGAACAGGCTCCCTTTTGGATTATGGACCTCGTGTGAGCTGCTCCTTCCTCTTTGCTAACACTGGCGGCCTTCTATCACCCATGAGGTCATACGTGAGGGCAACTTACCTTCTCCTTAATTTGTGAACACGCTTATCTACCCAAGCCCTTGTAAAGGTCAAGACAGGAATAGATAGAGTGTCTAAATCCGCAATCTCTGGTTCGGCCCAATCTACTGGTGGAATTGGAGTATTCTTTATTGCTTCATAATCTGGATGGGTGACCCTAGTATCCTCCTCGACTTGATCTGGCACTCGGATAACTTCACACTCCCTAATCAACCTGAGTGGCAGCCTCGAAAACATTCTTTTTCTAATTTCATCCTCACTTCCAGCATTTGCGCAAAAGTCTTCCAAGTGAGCCTTGTGTCTGTATTCTACACCTTGCACTGTTCCAATTTTACGCCGAGGATCGAAATCTTGTCGGTTGGTATAAAGAGTCAACTTGTAGAATTTCAATTCATCTTCGGCCTCTTTGGTTGCCTGCAAAGTAGGGCATTCTTCAAGCAAATTTCCCAACACATGGGAAAAGGCAAGCCTCCCTTCTTCTTTCACCTTATGATTTTGTCGTAGGCCACCAATTGCCTAGACAACTCAAGTAGTACCATCCTGTTAGTGGGGTACCTAGGTAATTTGTAGACATATGAATCGTACCCTGGCAGCCTCAGATAGGTAAATTTTGGGAATTGGACAAACCAACACCCATACTCTTCTATTAGCATCTGAGCCTCCTTGGATATCGTCTGTTGTAGCCTCTGCTGAAGGGTTCTTGTGATGTACATGGTAAAAGCATCATTCACTCTCTAAAAGTCACCAGTGTGCGTAAGATGCAATTGTCTGCAAGACTGGTGAATCTTGAACTGATTGTATCCACAGCCAATTGGCTCCTGGTACGCCAACCCTCTATACTTGGTCATTTGAGCAAGCATGTAAATAACATACGAGCTCATGTAAAATGTTTTTGTTCTCCTGAGATTCTGGAACTGCTCATCAATATTATCACTTATCATCTGCGCCCAGTTTACTTGCTCTTTCCCTTCGAGTACTACACTGATGTAGAAGAACATCCAAGGCTCGAACACGAACGACTGCGGGCTGCCATTAACTCTGCTGAGCAACATAACGATGTCGCAGTACTCTTGCTTCAGCTCCTCTGAGATTATCTGTTTAGGCAGCCTGGAAGCAGGAGGCTTTGGCTTGCACATCCATGTGGTGTTTATCCTCTTCATGCACTTCTCAAAGGTTGTGGCGTACATCTTGTCTGCCTTTGCCTTGGATTTATACAACATATTATCCGTAGCAAGTATCCCAAACGCCTCGCCAATTGCATCGGGAACGAAATTAGCCATGATCATACCATCCGGAGAGCTGATAGTCCGATCCTTAGAGTTGTAGAAGTTGGCGCACTCTAGGATCAACTCAGGACAACGGATTGCCGGTTGGAACCCTGCTGCTGCGTACAATCCGCTCTTCACAATATTGCGTGATGCATCTGTAGGAAGATTGCCGCCTTGTCCGTACATTCTACGCATGAAAGCCTCGAGGTTGAATGGCCCGAGATTGGTGTCCGTCAAGTTGCCAAACTTCGAGACAATCTTCGACTCTGGAATGAAGGACTTCTTTAGACCCTTGATAATCGCCTGCCTGGAGGCGTTCTCTTTGATAGCTTCATTGTTGGTAGCCTTAGCTCCAGCCTTGCTAGTTCCAGCAGCATCAGCCATCTGCAAGACAAAAGGCGAACATTACACTTCCGAATTTTTAAAATAAAAACCACGTGGGATGGCCAGTGGCTAGAGTTGGCTGCAAAAATAAATACAAGTTAATAGCCTCATCAGCCAACTTTGACTTCTCGATAATTTAAACCTCAACCTTCAACAACTTGTAGCTGAACGAAATTTATTTCCAGCAATCTTGACTTTGGAAAAATGTTTCAATGTCTCAGCAACTTTTTAAAAAAAAAAATTTAAAATCACCAACTTTGAAAGTTATACATCAGCAACTTCGAAGAATTAAATCAACAAGTTTGCAAGTTATAAATCAGCTCTTCGACAGTTATACACCAGCAATTTCGAAGATTTAAACAATTTTAAACTCAATTTGATTCTAACACTCAGCAACTTCAGAAAATTTAAAGCTCAAGTAACTTTGAATTCAAACAATCTTGACCTCCAACATGATTAAATGATTTCAGCCTTTTCAATTTTCAACTTCGAAAACATTTCAACTTTCAGCAAAATAATAAGTCCCAACAACTTCAAATACTTACCTCGATAACTTAAAAAAAAACGCTTAACACTTCAAACTTTGCAGCAACTTCGAGAAATTCAACTCTCAGCAACTTCAATCCACCAGCATAAATCTCAACTTAGAATCTTGTGAGATGAGAATGAAAATCTTCAGAGTTTTATAGCCAAAATTCGGTGCTAATTTTAGCAGATGCTTTTTATTCTCTTCATCATAACTGACACATTTGCTAAAATTAAAAGGGAATATTCCAGTCGTCTGGTAGTTGTTATGACAATTTGCTATTTAGGGAGATTCTTTCCTCAATTCAAATTTAAAATTCCCTCCTGACTGCCAGTTATCTTCAGTAATTTTGAGAAAATCATTTTTACTCCGATTTGAAGTTATCTCGACTGCCTTTTAAAATGGCATATTTAATTTATTAAAAATTTAATTTAATTGCCATTTTAATTTATTTCTCCAGTGCTTGTGAAAATTCGACATTAATACTTTGAAATGGCTAGGCAATTTTATTTTCCATCCGTAATTAATCCAAAATAAATTCCCCATGATTGAAAGTCGTCCGAATTTTTAAAATCTCGTGGGTTAAAATTAAAAGGGGAATTTAAAATTTAAACTTAGGAAAATAATTAATTAATTAATTAATTTCTCCGTCTTAAGCAAAAATTAAAATTAATCGCCTGGAGAAATTATATAACTTCCAAACGCCTTTTTTAATTTTTATTATTAACGCATTTTGATTTTCGAAATCAAACGCCCTAGACAAATATCAAATCATCCTTTGCTTTTGAGGCGCATACTATGGGTTGAGCTTTTGAATTCGTATTTCAGTTGCATTTCTAGCTTAGGTGCATTAGATATCTCACACTTCTAGTCTGAACGCTTAACATCCTTTTCCACCCTTACCCAAGGCACATATGAAGGTAGGCTCTTTTAATTTAATCAAGATGCTTTTTAAAACATTTTCCAACCTCCAAAGTTCCTAGGCGTAACTCATGTTTTAGAGACTTGTTAACATCTAGGCGCAAATGGCATGTGTTGCTTTCAAATTTGTTGTGTTTAAATAATCACGAGTCAAGGCGCATATAAGTGTTGATGCTTTCAATTTGTACGACTTAGGACATTTCCTAACTCCAACTTATGACCTTGGGCGCATATCAATGTGTGAACTTCCAGTTTCAATCCTTAGAAAAATTTTGAATCTTCAACATCCTCTTGGGCGCATTTAGATCTCAGAGTTTTCAGTTTTATATGGGCGCATATGGCAGGTGGTACATTCGACCTGGAGAGTTAGGCGAATTTTCAAACCTTGTAGGTGCAAATTAAATGTTGAGGTTTCAGGTTGTGACGCCTCAGCCAACTTTCTCTATCTCAGGCGCGAATCTCACATTGTGCTTTCAGTTTTGGGCGCATATCAATGGGGCTTGCTCCAGTTTGCCAACATTCAACTTCTTCAATCATCTCCTTGGGCGCATGTCATATATGGAAGTTTTAGTTTTCCTGCCTTCGAAAGATTTCTTATGGCTTCAAATTGAAGGCGCATGTCATATGTGCAACTTCCAATCTTAGGCACAAATGGCAGGGTTAACTTTGAGTTTTGCAATACTTAGAACATTTTTAAGTTATTCCTTCAAAGGGGCGCATATAACACTAGCAACTTCCAATTTTCAAACACTTAGACGTTTTTCAACTCATCTTCCTTGCCAAGGGCGCATTTGACCCATGATGCTTTTAGTTTTACCACTTAGAAAATTTCAACTTCTAACCTTGGTGGGCGCAAATCATTTGTTAAGATTCCAATTTTCATGGGCGCACTTCAGAGGGTCAACATTTAGTTTGGGGCGCATTTGCCACATGGAGCTCTCAATTTTGAAAGGGGCGCATTTAGACCCACAGACGTCCATTTTGACTTAGGCGCATATGGTGGGGTCCCTTTTCAATTTGAAGTACCTAGTAACCTTTCAAATGTTTTCTCCTTCTCTAGGCGCAGATGAGGGTAAGAACTTTGAGTCTACCATACTTAGAAGAAAATTCAAACTCCATCTTCTCCCAAGGGCGCACTCAAGGTGGGGAGCTTCAAATTTCATTGCCTTAGAAAATTTCAAGGCTTCTTTGCAAAGTGGGGGCGCATCTGTTATGTAAAGCTTTTAATTCCAACCTCTTAGGCACATTTATCATGTGGTACTTCCAATTGAACACTTAGCAACTTTAAGTTGGCCTTGGGCGCATACATGGCCTTCTTCCAGTTTCAAGAGGGGCGCATTTACCACCTGATGCTTTCAATTTATGCCTTAGTCAATTTTCCTATCCAACAAGGGCGCATATGACCATGCCTACTTCCAATTTTGACACTTAGGAAAATTTCACTTTCAGCATCTTTGAAGAGGGGCGCATTTCATAGGGTGAACGTTGAGTTTCCAGACTTAGTCAATTTTCTGCCTCTGTGATGCTGGACTTGAAAATTTAGCCGTTTTGGCAAATTTCTTGCCCTCTGCCAGATTTAGGTTGCTTTTCCTCTGCCAACCCTAACTTGCCATGGCTTTCTATTTTTAGAAAGTTCTTTGAATTTTGCGCCATCGACTAAATTCTGACCTTGGAAAGCCTAATTTTCGCTTTGCTCTGAATTCCGACTAATTTGTGCTATTGACACCCGACGCCTGTCTGCACCTGCTATTTTTAGCAACTTGCTAAAAATAGAAATTACTCAGAAAGTCCCCAAATTTCACGTGTTAAATGCCTGAAGAGTGGTGATCGCAGCTGAATGTTGTTTTTGCATGACTGTCCAGTTCTGCCCTTGATTTTAGGAAACCCTAATTTCTTTGCCCTGGACTGCTAAAAGTAGCATTTATCTGGTTCTTCATCTCTTGCAACTCTGTTCGTCTTGAAATTTGCGCCAAAGATCCCTCACCACACGTTTGACTTGTACCTGCTGAGATTTGACGTCAGCCTGCTATTTATAGCTCCTTTTGAAGTGACTTACTATTTATAGTAAGCGCTCGTTTCTGAGACCTCGTTAGCTCTGTTTGTCTTGAAATTTGGATAGTGTGCCCGTTGTTGGTGAATTTGCCCATTTGTGCCGATGTCGAGATCAACTTTCTATTTATAGCCCTCGTCTGGAACACCTTACTAAAAATAGCAAGTTCTCCGATTGCCTTTAAATTTTGCCAGCAGACCCTCTGAGGGATACTAATCATGATGGATACTTCAGTTTTAGGGTACCCTGGCGGGTGACTCCTCATTTTTAGCCCGAAGCTCGAAACCCTAATTTCGTGCATATTGCCCAGATGAGCTCCGTTTGACCCCGTTTTAGTTGCATGACGATCCGTTTGTAGTTTTGGAGTGCTGAGTAGTTGTCCAAGTGGTACCTGCTAAAAATAGAAAGTGGCCAGAAAAGTGACCGTCTGGCTGTTGGATGATCTTGCATGTCATACTACCCGAAAAATCTCGAAAAACCCAGAAAAACCCAGAAAAATCTTCAACATGCAAGCACTGGCTAAAAATAGCAAGTTTATGAAAAGTGATTGGTTACATTTGCATGTTACATGTAGTGCCCCTCATGATACTATTCCCTTTTGTTACTATGTGGATACTGTTTACGTTTGTTACAGACTCAAGATGACATGGGTGATTGTTTTTCCTATTTGAGCTTATGTGTTTTGCTTGGATACACATGATGGTGTTTTATGATGTTGATAATATAATGATGCATGGTACCATCTTTCCTGATTATGCTATATTGTGTGACTACGTAAATTGTTTAATACTCATTTCATGATGTGTAGGATGTTGTGCTGATGTTTGAATTTTGGGTGAGGGGGACGGTGTTGCATCGCTCATACGTGAGCTCCCTGCCACACCGCAATTCTCCCTCACAATGTGTTTGATAGTATATATATATATATATATGTTGTTCCAACACTTGTTTTTATGCAGGACTGCAGGTACTAGGCACCGACTCCACCTGCATCGTCAGGTCTGAGCGTGCCCAATATACCCAATGGTTATGACGTGGTTTAAGGATTTGACAAGGAAGTGTCCATGTCTGTGTCTGTCGTCTGTCAGTATTTCGTCTTGTTATGGTATCGTACTATTTTATGTTGATCGTTTCAAGTCGTAAATATTGATGTGTTTACTATGTTGTCTGGATGTGTATCATTATTGGCAATTGATGTGTTTCTAGTATCAGGCATAGTCATTGCTATGTTCATTTGGTCCTTGTTTTGAGTTTCATGGTTTATTTTTTTATAATTTTATAATATGAATTTAATTATAGTACAATAGATTAAATTATTAAATTATTAAGGAAATCTTAATAATTAAAAATATTGAATTAATGTTAAGGTTATAATTATATTAAAACGCAAATGCAATATGATTTTGTATTTTAAATAATGAATATTTGAAGTTTAAAAGTTTAAATTTAAATTATTTGATAAATTGTAAATTTAATTTAATCTATTTAAAGGGATACAATGAAATGTCAATCGAAAGTAAAGTTCGAACAAAATAATAATAAATAATAATTGTGTATATATATATATATAGATATTTAAGTAATTGAAAATTCACCCTTCGTAAAGAATTTATTGTATTTTATTTATTGGAGTTAATTAAGTATGATGAGGTATTGGTTAAAGTGGAAAATTAATGAAATTGTTTTCATGACGACAATCAAGATTAGAGGTAGATTTATTGATTTACTAAATTCCTCCAAGTGTAAACGAGATAAATAATAGATGCCGGGTGTAAAATAGAAGACGGTGTCGATAGACACCTGTATCCTGCGTACCGAGGTTTGTAATTTTTTTTTCTTTCTTAAGTTATCTGGAGGAAAGAGGAGAAAAGGAAAAAAGACGGGGGAAAACAAGAGGCGAGAGAAATTTTACAGAGAGGCAAGAGAAATTTTACAGAGTGAAGAGAAATTTTACAAAGAGAAGATTCTGCAACGACTGTCAAAGCCAGGTTAGTAAATTTGAGTTTTAATTGTTGAATTCCATATTTTCAACCTTTAAAGGTTTAACTTCTTAATGCAATATTTTTTTACCACTAAATTTACCCTACCTAGATTTCACGGGGTTTCCTTCTTTCACTGTAAGATAAATTGTTACTTTTGACTTGGCTGCATTTGATGAATTTATCTCTGTATTTCTCCAATCTTTGTACAATATTTAATATAAATGATCTTGCAATATTTAATATAACTGGTCTTGTTTAGGTTAAAAATTCATGGAGATTACTCCATGATAAATAAACAATCTCTCTTATTCCACCGACAACCTGTTCACCTGTAACACTTAGAAATTTAGTTTAAATAACCTCCTTGATTTATTGACAAACCATTGCGGTAGCAACACTTCAGAATAAAATGTGGTCAATGTATATCCTTTCTGGCATTTCTATTTGATTTGATTTGATTTGATTTTTTTGTTATCTTGCAAGTTAATTTAAAGAAACACCAGAAGGGGAGGGAGATTTCTTTCTTTTACACTTCGGACACCATTTAATTTGGATTTCTTTTTTTTTTTTATGGCTGCAAACCCTTTATTACTTTTACCAGTAGCGTGGGTGAAAGAGATTTCTTTCTTTTACACTTCAGACACCATTTAATTTAGATTTCCTTTTTATGGCTGCAAACCCTTTATTACTTTTACCAGTAGCGCTGGGATTTTTCTTCTAACTGATGTATCATATTTTAATCTCCCTGATATTATTGGTGGTAACCTATTTCAGCTGCAACTTTTTAGCTTGATGTGCAAAAAAAAAAAAATTAGTAAAATATAAAATATAACTTTCCTCATAATGTTGGCAATTTTTTTTCATGGCTGCTCCATTTAGATAAACCATTTATTTTATTCTCTATTAAATATCTAATTTATTTATTTACTATACAACAAATGATTGAAAACTTTAACTAATAACTAAATTTTACTTATGATTCAAGAGGTCTATAAATTTTATTTTATTCTCCTAGGCATTATTTTGTTTAGGAAATCTAGAAGATATTAGCCCAGAAGAGGCATTTTAAAATTTACCTAACCCAGTTGAAAGAACTGTTTTGAATTAAAGAAGTAAAATACAATTAAACCTCTTAACGAGTAATTGGAAATACAAAGTCATACATTAGTTCTATCGGTTAGGTATAAATCGGTTGGAAAAAGAAATACATTTTTTTTATTGCCAGCAAAACGTAAATGTAGATTTCCATATGATTAGGTCTCATAAAAATAAATAAATGATATTAGGGTAATCAGCCGAGTTTGTTAATCTATGAATGTTCTTAATACAAAATCTTAATTGGAAGGTTTATATATAGAATAGGTTTATTTATCACTTTGATGTTTTATTCAAATTAAAACTTACCTAGTATTATTATTGCTAACATTTCAAATTTAACCCCAGATAAAACGGATACTAAGTAAGAAGATATGAAGGAAAAACAAATAAGTAAATAATTTTATTAGATTTTAAAGGTATTTACATAAATTTTATATGAGTTAGTTATATACATATTTTATATGAGTTAATCATGTGATAATTTGTTTTAAATTTATGGATTTATGGAAAAACAATTTAACGTATTATTTCTCATAGATTAAAACTTAATTACGTTATTATAGATAAATGTTTTAGTTGAATAAGGAAATAACCTAGGTGATTAAATGGTGTGTCTTGTAAATAAATGGTAAAAGTGAGTGTCGGGAATTATGTACAAGTGCATTTAATATTAGTTTTTTTTTTAATTACAAGTTTAGTTAAAGTTAAATGAGTTAAAAATTCTCTTACTAATGATCTGTGTGATTTGCATGTATGTAAATAAATAAACAAACATGCTATATTGGAAGTAAATTTACCATTTTAAGTAACAAATATAGTTATATAGGTTGTATTTTAAAATTTAATTATTTTGAAGCAATGTTATTTTATGATGTAATTAATAGTTGCAAAAAAATTATAGGTTAGATATGTTTTCACGTGCATTTAAAAATTAGTTTAATTTCTGATTATTAAAAGTTAAATGTATTTACAATTTTCTTTCATTAGACTGTGTTGCAATAAAAGTGCTCAGATTGGAATTAAAATTTGAATTAGCTTTTAAAAATTAGTTTAATTTCTAATTATTAAAAGTTAAATGTAATTACAATTTTCTTTCATTAGACCGTGTTGCTATAAAAGTGCTCAGATTGGGATTAAAAAATTTAAATTAGCTAAGAAGGACAGTAAATTTTTAATTAAAGTTATTTAGTTTAAAAGTAATTAAATGTATACCATATTCTAGGGCTTACTCACTTTAAGGACGTTATGATCTGAAATGCACTTAATTATGGTTAATCATTTAATGATTCTTTATACTATCTTGAGTAGGGTTGGATTATGTTTATGTATAAGTGAAAAGATATTTATAGCTTATTTTGTACACGTTAGATTGTTATTTAGTTAATCTGTATACTCTTTGGTATTGATTCTTTATGCATAATAGTGATTATTTGTTGTTCATATTTCCCTCTTATTTAATTGCACTTTTCGGGTAACTTTATGTCTAGATATATTTTGGATATGATGGGAACCCAAATGTTTAAGTTACTTCCTTTGATAGCCATGGGTGATATGTAGTTAGACTTCCAGAGGCGAAGGGAACCTTTTATGTGTGTTGAATATTCTCGTGAATGGACCTTTGGATTCCATTGATTGTGATTTTATATTGAGCTCCTGGGTGTACCTTGTTCCATGATTTCCTTACATTTTGGTGGTGATTATGAGCGAGATGGTACATGCCTCGCATGTGTTTTCATTTTATGGCTTATATGTTTGGTACACCCTTGTGGTTGTGGGCTTTGTTGTGGAACTGTTGGGGAGGGTGGCTCTTCATGGGGGCCGGCGCACAAAGGGGCTGTTAGGGTAACCCATGGAAGAGTTTCCTAAACAAGTGATAATATAATTAATAAACTAGTGGGTTTGGGTAGCTAAAACATTAAACAAGATTAATGATGTGCCTCACCCATACCGTTAGTGCTTTCACAGACTAAGGATGGGATAAGAAGACCTGGTTGGTAAGATTACTACCTTGTCCTCACGAAAGGTAAGTGGTTCCGCATGAGTCACCCTATGGAGCGGTGCCTTGAGATAGGCTGCCTGGATAACCATAGATGGAGGCGGTACCTTGTGATAGGTTGCCTGGATAATCCATGTAAGGCCATGCGATGACACTCTCCCACAGTATCCGTTTACTCTTCCTTGCTTGGTAACCTCTGGAAGTGTTGATGTACTTATTGATGTACTTATTGATGTACCTTTCGATGTACTTTTGATGTACTTGTTTATGTACTTTTGATGTACTTATTGATGTACATGATGATGTACCTGTCGATGTACCACTTGATGTATTTGTTGATGTACTTGTCAATGTGCTTGTTGATGTACGATGGGATGATTGTTCTATGTCAGTGTTGATGTTAGTCTTGTTTACTTGATCTTGTTGGATGTGGACCCTTTCTTGTCATTTCCTAGCGCGGGGGGTGGACCTTCGGGTCCACATGGTCGGGTGGAACGTGCTATGCACCCATTGGGTTCCCAGGATGTGTTCGTGAGACAGATGCGAATGCATAATTCCAGAGTTTATCTTGGATGAAAAATTTCCCTTCCTTTCGGCACCATAAACCTCATTTATGTACTCAATGTAATCTTCCCCATGATATAAGGGAAGCTCTATTTAATGTTTCTATTGTATCTTTGATGTTTATTATCTGTGGAAATATGCTCCACAATTGTAACATGAGACTATGAATTGAATCACAATAAAATATTGTATCTCTCTTATAATTATGGTTGAATGTATGTTATCTTTATGCTTCTCTTTCACTTTCTTTTGGATAAAAGTTCTATGTTTGTAATGACTATTCCATGTACTCCAAAGGACGTAGATAGCTTTGCAAATGCATTATCGCTTTTCATGTTAAGATTGTACATTTCCATCTTATGCAATGTCTCACAATTCAACAAAAAAAAAGTGCGTGTTTTGTTGTCTCAAGCCACGGGTCATAGGGTAACCCATGGAAGAGCTTCAATTCCTCCCAAATGCCCACAATGAAAGCTCCAATGCAACCACATAGTGTACCAAACATATAAGCCATAAAATGAAAACACATGCGAGGCATGTACCATCTCGCTCATAATCACCACCAAAATGTAAGGAAATCATGGAACAAGGTACACCCAGGAGCTCAATATAAAATCACAATCAATGGAATCCAAAGGTCCATTCACGAGAATATTCAACACACATAAAAGGTTCCCTTCGCCTCTGGAAGTCTAACTACATATCACCCATGGCTATCAAAGGAAGTAACTTAAACATTTGGGTTCCCATCATATCCAAAATATATCTAGACATAAAGTTACCTGAAAAGTGCAATTAAATAAGAGGGAAATATGAACAACAAATAATCACTATTATGCATAAAGAATCAATACCAAAGAGTATACAGATTAACTAAATAACAATCTAACATGTACAAAATAAGCTATAAATATCTTTTCACTTATACGTAAACATAATCCAACCCTACTCAAGATAGTATAAAGAATCATTAAATGATTAACCATAATTAAGTGCATTTCAGATCATAACGTCCTTAAAGTGAGTAAGCCCTAGAATATGGTATACATTTAATTACTTTTAAACTAAATAACTTTAATTAAAAATTTACTGTCCTCCTTAGCTAATTTAAATTTTTTAATCCCAATCTGAGCACTTTTATAGCAACACGGTCTAATGAAAGAAAATTGTAATTACATTTAACTTTTAATAATTAGAAATTAAACTAATTTTTAAAAGCTAATTCAAATTTTAATTCCAATCTGAGCACTTTTATTGCAACACAATCTAATAAAAGAAAATTGTAAATACATTTAACTTTTAATAATCAGAAATTAAACTAATTTTTAAATGCACGTGAAAACAGATCTAACCTATAATTTTTTGCAACTATTAATTACATCATAAAATAACATTGCTTCAAAATAATTAAATTTTAAAATACAACCTATATAACTATATTTGTTACTTAAAATGGTAAATTTACTTCCAATATAGCATGTTTGTTTATTTATTTACATACATGCAAATCACACAGATCATTAGTAAGAGAATTTTTAACTCATTTAACTTTAACTAAACTTGTAATTAAAAAAAAAACTAATATTAAATGCACTTGTACATAATTCCCGACACTCACTTTTACCATTTATTTACAAGACACACCATTTAATCACCTAGGTTATTTCCTTATTCAACTAAAACATTTATCTATAATAGCGTAATTAAGTTTTAATCTATGAGAAATAATACGTTAAATTGTTTTTCCATAAATCCATAAATTTAAAACAAATTATCACATGATTAACTCATATAAAATATGTATATAACTAACTCATATAAAATTTATGTAAATACCTTTAAAATCTAATAAAATTATTTACTTATTTGTTTTTCCTTCATATCTTCTTACTCAGTATCCGTTTTATCTGGGGTTAAATTTGAAATGTTAGCAATAATAATACTAGGTAAGTTTTAATTTGAATAAAACATCAAAGTGATAAATAAACCTATTCTAT
>VDFB02027314.1:0-21997 GCA_007258455.2 Sequoia sempervirens | reverse complement strand
CAAGTCTCAGTGGCTGATGGAGAGTCTCGCCGATGATGAGGAGTATTTGGTATAACTCTTGGTGAACGGTGGTCTCAGGGTAACTTGGAGAACTCGGTAAGAACTCTCAGCGAAGAGTGGTATGTCTCGCTGATAGCATTTTCTTGGTGTCCTCAGAGTAACATGTGATGGCTCGGTAAGAAGTCTTACCGATGTGTGAATTCTTGCCAACCATTCAGTGCTCGATGTAACTAAAGGTCTCGGCAGAAGTCTCAGTGACGAATGAAAGTATTGCCGATTGCTGATCACTTTGGAGAAAGTATTTGAACCTCGGTATGATCTCTTGGTGAAAGATGATAGTCTCGCTGATGTAAGTTCTATTGTCTATGTGACTTTTGAACCTCAGTATGAAGTCCTGGCGAAAGCGATGAGTCTCGCCAACTGGTGGATGCACACGGATTAACATGAAGGCTCTAAACTCTTCTGCTTCATTTCCAAGCTTAAAGTCATCAAAAAACAACTTGTACTCTGGAATAAGGAGTTATTCAAAGATATCTTCAAAGAAAAAGCAGAACTGGAGGCAGAGCTTCATTCTCTTAACGAGGAGGTGATCAGGAGAGGAATGGACCAAGACAGTTTCAACAAAGAAAAGAGCCTGATGACGAACTATGAAGACATCTTGGCATTTAGGAAGAGATATTTTGGAGACAGAAGTCATGGGAAACATGGTTAGAAGTTGGAGACAAAAATACAAAATTCTTCCAAACTATGGTCAAGCATAAGAGAACTGCAAATAGGATTCGTAGTATCAAGCTGGAGGATGGAACAAGTACTGAGGATCCAAGGGAAATAGCAAAGAGTGTTGTCTCTTTCTTCGAAGACATCCTGAATAACAAGGAGGGATCTTGGTTAGAAGCCCAAAACCATTTACTGGGGAATATACCATAACTGATAACAAAAGAATAGAACAGAATGTTAATAGGAAAATTCATAAAGGAGGAGATAGAAGTGGCAGTCAAACATCTCTAACCGGACAAAACCCCTGGTCCGGATGGATTCCCAGCAAGTTTCTTTCAAAAATGCTGGCACATTGTAGGTGACCATCTGGTTCAAGTAGTGGAAGCCACTAAGAACTCTGGGGTAATGCTCAAGGAAGGAAACAACACATTCATAGCACTGGTCCCAAAGAATGAACAAGCTGCCAGCTAGGAGGAGTTCTGCCCAATTTCCCTTAGCAACACCGTTTACAAGATAATGTCAAAAGTAATGACCAATAGGCTGAAGAAAGTGTTACCCTCCATCATATCGGAAGAACAGACAGGGTTTGTTCCAGGGAGGTCAATCCTAGACGGGATCATCATTGCACAAGAAAATTTACACTCGATTCAAACGGTTAAAAAAGAGAGCATGCTAATAAAACTGGACATCAAAAAGGCATATGATAAAGTAGACTAGAGGTTTCTGTGTAAGTGTCTCGAGGCATTTGGTTTTTCAAAACAATGGATCAACTAGATATTCCAATGCATCTCAATGCCATGGTTCTCAATCTTAGTCAATGGTTCACCAGAAGGTTTCTTTGAGACTTCAAGGGGTTTGAGACAAGGAGATCCCCTTTCTCCCTTTCTCTTCATTATTATGGCAGAAGCCTAAAAAAGGCACAGGAGCAGCAGATTATTCAGGCCATCAAAGTCACAAACAACATAAATGTCTCACATCAAAAATTTGTAGACGATACACTACTGTTGGGTGCAAGAAGACGAAAGGAAGCTAGGGAGTTCAAAAGGATCTTAGACAGCTATGCAAAAGCCTCGGGTCAAGTGGTGAGTAAGGATAAATCAGAAGTCTTCTTCTTTAATACCCCTATTTCTATAACGGGTGCTATTATTAGAATCCTGGGTTTTAAACAAGGGAGACTCCCTTGCAAATATTTGGGTATCCCACTGAATTTTGGAGCCAAAACAGCAAGGTTGTGGGATCCACTTAAAGATAAAGTAGAACAAAGGTTATCCTCATGGAAAGGGAAACTACTGTCAGGGGCAGGGAGGTTAGTCTTACTTCAATCTGTTTTATCTACCCTTCCCATATACCTTTTATCATGTATTTCCTTATCTAGTGGCGTGAACAAACAGTTAATACAAATTATGAGGAGATTTTACTAGCAAGGTGTCTCAGAAGACAAAAAGATGGCACTGATTTCATGGGAAAAGATTTGTAGACCAAAGGATTTTGGAGGAACATGATTGAAGAATCTAAAATGGCAGAACAAATCCTTGGGCACCAAACTAATATGGTGGATGCACTCTCATCCAAACCAAAAGTGGGTTAGGATTCTCTAGAAAAAATATTTGGCATCATCGGATCAAACGAGTATCTTCAGAACCCCTAATCCACTGAAAGGTTCTAAAATATGGAATTTCATGCTGGAGTGTAGACAGTTAATCACTGACAGCTTGTCCTAGGATGTGGCGGATGGTAGAAAAAATCTCTTCTGGGAGGACTCCTGGGGTGGTTGCCCTTCTATTGACCACCTTATGAAAACATAAGCCTTTGAAAATTAGTTCAAATTAGCATGGGGAGACAAGGTAATCGACTAACTCAACACTAGGGAAGGGGATCCACCCATGGATTGGAGCTGGAAAGAATTTGAAGCTGTTTGTCAGAATGAAGCTCTATTATCACAACTAAAAACAATTTTGAAAGAAATATTTCTGGTATTGAGGAAAGGGAAAGATTAGTTAGTCTGGACAGGCTCAAAAACAACACAGTATAATTCAAAAGAAGGTTACAAAATGTTGATCAAATATCAGAACATGAGCAAGGAGTTGCTTCCTACTGACTTATGCTGGAGTAGCCTTTGCCTCCCCAAGGTAGGGATTTTCTCTTGGGCGGCTCTTCAAGGGAGAATTGTAACTATAGAAAGGTTTACAAAATTGGGCTACCAAGGTCTGTCTAGATGTGCTTTATGTGAGGCGGCCTGTGAGACGGTGAATCATATCCTGTTGTGCTTCCCCTTTTCCTTAAGATGTTGGAAATGGTTATGTGCTAGGCTAGGATGGTCCTCAGCATTACCCAATGACATCCTCACTCTCTTCAACTCCTAGCCCAGGATTCAAAAGATAAGTCTTTTTGGCATCCTTTGGACGATTTCCCCCTCTCTACTAATTTGGGAAATCTAGAAACAACGGAATAGAAGGGTCTTCCAGGTGAAAAAACTTGATGAGGAATCCCTCTTGAATAAATTGGAAGTGGCTCTAACAAAAGTGGTTAATAGCAAAAATTTGAAGCATATCAAGCAAAATGTCTCCTTTACTGAATGAGACAATGCAATCAGGAAGGTGTGGTCGGGGCTTAGTATCCCCCCTTTTTTGGTCAAGGCGAAAAGGAATCTAAGAAGTTAAGGGCTGAAGGGAGATGGTCGCCCCCAACTTTCGGGTGGTACAAGATGAATTTTGATGGTGCTGCATGGGGCAACCCAGGGAAGGCTGGAGCAGGATGCATTGTCAGGGATTGGAAGTGCTCAGTGGTAGGTCAAAAGGCAATTCCTCTCGAACAAACAACTAACTTGGCAGAACTAAGAGCACTATTGGAAGGACTGAGTCTGTGTAAAGCATTGGGTCTATCTAAGATCGCAATTGAAGGTGATTCGACAATTATAATCAATGCTCTGAGGACAAGTTCGACTCCAAACTGGAAACTAAGAGCCTTTTTAGATAGAGCCCTGGAACTTCTGAATTATTTTGAGGAGATAACCATCAATCACCTCTACAGAGAATTGAATAAGGAGGCGGATGTTCTTGAAAACTTGGCAGCAGACGACATTCTGGTAGATACATCAAGGATAGTTTAATGAGTGGCTATGTTGGCTCGTCTTCAGACCAATATATGTGCTATAAATTAGTATGTTCATATGTTTAGGGAGTCCGTCTGGCTGAAATTCAATCTGCAGCCCAATCTATGTATTCATTGTAGGCAGGAGGCGCATCAGGGCTAACACATTCTCTGCCTGTGATGGCTAGTCTGGAGCTAAGCTCGACTAGCTGTTTTCATATTTTGTAATTTCTCAGTTTAGACAATTTAATATGGCTTAGGCCTTTTACTGATAAAATAAAATAAAATAAAATATAAATATTGTAAGATATTTTTATTATTATTATTATTTTAAATAACTATATTATTTTTACACCGAAGGTGTGTCCTATTTGAGAATAGTCGGCTGAGTTTGTCCATCCATGGTGCAGGTTGTTTGAGAGTGGATGCAATATGGTTGAACCATGCATAGCCATCAATGATGATTACCTATGATAAGCATAGAAATTTGGTTATAGCAGAATGAATGGCATGTTCTCTCAAGGTCCTTAAAATATGCATGGATAGTTGGCCAGATATTTATATGAGCAGTGTCTTAGGGTGGACATGTCTTGTTTCGAAAGCGTGACGCCATCCATCTGCAATCCCCTGATCACCAACTTCTCTCATCGCCGGCTTGTGAGCCTCTGTTTCTGCTATGATGTTCACCGCCACCACAAATATGATGAGGAAACAATAGATTCCATTTTGGGATACTTTTCCTTTTCCACCTACCCACAAATTGACCTCTATGCGGGCACACCACGAGTGAGGACATACTTGTGCATGGTTACTTCCTCCACAAGTTTCTTTCATCTCACAAGCAGCTGCAATGGCTGGAAGTGGACTTAGAACTAGAGTATGTGAGAGGAGGAGAGCACAAGGCCTTGGTGATGTTAGACATTGTGGGGAGGAACTGCCCCAGGCTGGAATATTATTGGCTCGATTCCCGCCTGTCTAACCTCAAGCATGCCTGATTCCCAACTTTCTACATGACCTTTTTGTAGGCCTACCCCCGCCTCAAGCATGTCATATTCCACTTCATATTGGGCATTGAGGAACTGAACACATATGGGACTCTAACCTCCCCTCTGGAATTAGTGGTTGCTTACTTCTGCTTTAGCGGATGGCATGGCCACACAGAGCAGGAGCGTAGGATGATTGAAGCAAAGCTTAGAGTTTTAGGATCAAGGCTACACAAAATCACTTTAGCACATGTGACCTTTGATGGAAGAGGATGCTTGAAAGAGTATATGGAATTTTTGAAAGCCATGTCCACAATCCAAACTCTCACCTTTCTTCACAATTTCAGAGCCATAAGCGAGCCTGTGGGCCCTATTTTTGTAGGTGCATTTGCCCTGTTGAGAGAACTCCATCGCACTCTGGTTGTGGTGTTGTTGAATGGTGTGCCAAAGGAGGAGTTTGAGAAGGTTGTTGACGTAGATGCATGGGATGCGTTGTCGAGAGGAGTAGAGCATGTGAGGATAATTTTCCACTGGCGTATCCCAAGCTTCGATCAAGGCAGACAAGCGTTGCTTGAAAAATTCATGGACACTGCTCCTCTCCATCTTCAAACATGCTCCATCTTTGGTGTTTGATCGCTATATTCAGAAGACTATGTTTTCCTTAAGACTTTGAATACCGATTCATTCTTTTCACAAAATATTATCAATTAAGCATATCATCCTTTGGAGATTGCACCATCTCACGTGAGGATTACTAATGAAGGATATATCAAAGATTGGTTTCAAGTTATATTTATCCATTCAAATAATGTTGTATGAAAGGATTAGGATTGCTTTAAGAGTTTCAATAATCTTAGAAGCATCTATTGTGGATTAAAAATCAACAATAAGTGATCCTAAAGTTGCAATATTACTTGCTTGGGATTTATTTTTCTCTATTATCTAGAAATTGTTTTCTAGAATACAATTTACCTAAAACATTATTAAAGTTATATTGAATAAATGGGTGTGAAAGTTAAAACAAAAAAATGTAAGTTGTTAGTGATTGATAATAATATAGTTATTTAATTATTAATATATTATTATTATAAATAAAATCATTTTTCCAAATACATTAATTATTTACATATTATAGTTATTAATTAAACACAAATTTTGTTTCCATGCCTACCCTTTACAAATTGCAATACCCATAGTTATTAATTAATAGTACATCATAAAAGCTCTACTAGGAAGGAGTGTTTCCAATGCAAATAATGGGGACCATGAGCATAACATGTTTACTATGAATGGTATGGCTTTGTAGCACCCTTGAACTCTAGGTGGAGCATTGATGCTTATAGAATATTCCATGCCACACATACACACACACACTCCATGTTTCTCTCCTTCTATCTCTATCTCTCTATCTCACTCACACACGCACACTCCATGTTTCTCCCTCCCTATCTCTATCTCTCTCTACTACTTGTCTCTAACACCATCATCTCCCATTATTTCCTCCTCCTCTATCTCTATCTTCTCATCTCTCCCTCTCCCTCTTTATCTATATTTCATTCTCTCTAACACTCTTATCCCCTCCATCTCTCTCTCTCTCTCTCTATCTCTCTCTCTCTCGCCCATCTTTTATCTCCTCCATTTCCTCCTTTCCTTCCCTCTTCCATCTCCCTCCCTTCCTCTTTCTCTCTTCCATCTCCCTCTCTCTCCTTCATTTTATCTCTCTTTCCACCTCCTTCCTCTCCATGTCCTCTCCTTCCTCCTTATCTTTCCATTCTCCTCTTTATCTTTTCTTTCCTGTCCCTTCTCCCTCTTTCCTATCCCTCTCCACCTCCTCTCTTTCCTGTCTCTCTTTCTTTATTTCTCTCCCTTCCTTCCTCCCTCCTCTTTATCTATTTTCCTGTCCACCTCCTCCATATTTCCTCTCCACTATCTATCTTTCCCTTCTCTTTCTCTCTCTTTAGACCTCTCTCTATGTGTCTTTTGTCCACCTTCTTTCTCTCCTCTCCTTTCCTCCTGTCTCATTATCCTTTCCTCCTCTCTCCTACTCTCTATTTCCTCTCAATCTCACTCTCACTCCTCTCTAATTTTTTTTAATTCATATCTCTCTACCTCGATCTCTACATCACCCTATATCTATATCTTTCTCCCTATTTCTCTCTCTTTCCATATCCCTCTCCATCTCTCTATCTATATCTCTCCCTCTCTCCCCCTTCTCTTATCTATCTCCCTCTATACCTCTCTCTCCACCCTCTTATCTCTCCCACATCTACCCCCCTATCTCTCTCTCCTCTACCTATATCTCTCCATTTCTCTCCCTATGGGTCTCTATATCGCCCCCTTTTTATCTCTCCCTCCCTACACCCTATCAATCTCTCTATCTCTACTTATCTCCCTTTCCATTCTCATATATCTCTCTCTTCATGTATATCTCTATCTCTCCCTTTTCCCCTCTCGTATTTCTCTCTTCTTCTCTCTATCTCTCCCTCTCTCTATTTGTCTATTTATCCTCTCTATTTATCCCTCTATCTATCTCTTTATCTCTCTCCCTCCCCCTAAATCCCCCTCTCTCTATATTCCCTTATACCTCTATCTCTCTATCTCACCATCTATATCTCTTTCTATCTGTCCCTCTCCCCCTCCCTCTCAATCTCCCTGTCTTCATCTTTATCTCTCCCTCTACCTCTCTCTATCTATTTATCTCCCTCATCCTCTCTCCGTTTATCGTCATCTCTAATCCTATCTTCCTCTCCTCCCTCTATCTCTAAACATGTCTCTCTCTCTCCCTCTTCCTAGAACTCGATATCTAATTATCTTTGTTTCTCTATCTTTGTATCTCCCTCTCCCTCTTCCCATACCTCTATAACTAATTATCTTTGCCTCTCCATCTCTATCTCTATCTCTATTTATCCCTCTCTCATTCTCTCCCTTTATATATTTATTTCTTCTATCTCTCAATATCCATCTCTTTTCTCTCTCTTTATCTCTCCTTCTCCTTCTCCTTCATTTGTATCTCTATCTTCCTCTCTATCTCTATCCACTATGTCTATCTCCTTACTTCTCTCTCTCTCTCACCCTTCCCCTTCTATCTCTCTTGTTTTTCATCCCTATCTCTTCTTTTATCTCCCTCTTTCCTTATTGCAAGCATACCATGAGCCTATTGGTAATGAAGCATGATTATCTTTTCAACAATGTTTGGATCTTTCTAAGTGGATGCATAATTGCCTAAAAATTTGTTGCAATCATGTTTGGATCCTTCTAAGTGGATGTAGTTAGACCTTTATTGCACAAAAAAAATCATTTGCTAATTGGCCTACCAATTGACCTCATGTATTGCACAAATGTTTACAAAGAAAATATACCAATTTTTTTCCTAGTTGACCTTCCACACCTCTTTGACATACCCATTTCAAACCAAGGTGCAATTGCTAGTTATACAATTTTAGACTTATGAATCTAAATTGACATCACAAATATAAACTAATACTATTTTAAGTGAAAGTTAAAAATTAATAGATACTCATTTGATCAATATCTACATTTATGAGACCTCTAAAATTAGATATTCTTTCAACCAAAATCTTTTTTTTTGAGACCTCTAAAAAAAAATAAGAAACACTTAGATACGACCAGCCATAAATAGAAATATATTGGTCCAATTCAAGAGCTTGATCTTGATCTTATTCAAAAACCAAGTCCACATGTCTTTGAGAGAGACTCGAATCCTCATGTTGGTTGCCCTCCAAAACTTGTTATAATCAATTAACTCAGCTGATCAAAAAAAATTTATGGGCTAAATGGGGAAGGCCAAAAAAAGGACTACCTATTTCTTCTTGGCAACATTGTATTCAACCAAAAGACAAAGGAGAATTAGGAATCATTGATCCGTATATGCAAGGAATTTTCCTAACAAATAAATGGATTATTAGAACCTTGGAGGGAGATGCTCCTTGGAAAGAATTGATGAAATTCTGCATCCAAAATGCTTCAGCTGGGCACTCTTGGGATTCTGTTAGTTGGAAAGATAAGATCTTGTTAGCTCAATTCTTCAAAACCCATGGATCTTCCCCCTTTAATTCTATTTGGAAAGCCTGGCAGATCACTTCAACAAAATTGATATGGTTTGACCAATCCTTCAGGCATGGGAAAAGTTTTCCTTACTGCTCTATTTGGTGGAATCGACTGGTGCAACAAAATGGTTGTCCTTTAGGTACCATCAACAGATTCAAAGGTAAAATCCTTTTAAAAAAAGGTATTCAAGTGTTTCGTGACTTATGCGACCCTTCCACTTTCCATTGGAAGTCATGGCCTTTGCTTAAATCTCAGTTTCACCTCTCTACCAGTGATAAGGAGAAAATTCTTGAAATCCAACAGCTGGTTTCTTTGGAACTCCGTAATTTACTTTCCTTGGACTGTCATGCAAACTTTATGAGAGATTGGTGATGGTCTAAAACTCACAACATCCAGTCTTTTCCCCTTCGAGCCATATATAAATAGCTTCTTCCTCCTATCACCATCACCCCCTGTCTCAATAAGAAATGGCATTGCTCCTTTCTCCACTCCAAGTGGAATAAACTCAGTCATCTAATTTGGAAATCCAAAGCTGATGCTCAGTCTCAACTTCTTGTGTGGAAACTTCTCCATGTTAAATTTCCTATAGGAAATCGCCTTAAATTTGTTTACCCTCAGCCCACTTGTCCTTTTTGTGCTAAAATAGAGTCTATAAAACATGCTTTTTGGTTTTGCACCCATTCTCGTAACCTATGGCTCTTGCTATTCACCTCTCTTCCTACCCTGTGTTCCCAATCTTGGACCTGGAAATTAGCTCTCCTAGGTGCGTCTCCTTCCTTTAATATTGTTTCCCACACTTGTAGGCAAGTGATCATCAAATTTATCTAGAGATTTGGTTGTCTCGCTGTGTTTTCTAACACCATTCACCCCCCTCAAATTGAACTATAAATGATTTGTGCTGATTTGTCCATCCATCTAGCTAATTTGAAAAATTTACTTCATTCTTTGAAATTTGATGAGAACTTACACAACCTCCTTCTTCACCTGCATACAATTGTCAGGGACAGAGGATCTTCAAAATTTGCATGGTTCTAGTTTCATAGCGGGACTGCTCAACTATTACAGATCATCTTTTGCTTCTTGGTCCAATATTTGTTTCACAATGGCTAGAATCATACAGCAGAGGAGTATTATAACTTTGGTTGGGTAAATGCTGATTGAGTTTGATAGGTAGTCCTTGGCTTATGGAGATTATATTTTGAAAAGATAGTACTCTACTTCTTTGTTGTTATGTATCTCATTACATTCATGTTTCAGTTAGTTGTTGGCAAGTTTAGGCAACATTTTGTTGCTGCTATATCTTGCTATATTGTTGTTATGTTATAGTCTTGTTCTCTTTCTTAATGGTTGTATTGTTTTTGTTATGTAACAGCTTTGCAACTGTTCCTCTGATGTATATTATTTTTTATGCTTTATTCCAATAAAAAAAAATTATTTCTCAATAATATATATATATAAGAACACAATTATTACACGGAACTAAACTTTGGATTGCAACAATGACTAAAATCTATTTAAGTGATTGTTTAAATCTGCTTTTCTAAATTCATATGATAAGATCTTTTCAAATTTGGGTTTCCTTGTTTGACATTGCAATGCTTTTAAGGTCAAATCTTCCAGAACAGACAAAGATTTCCACATTTAAAACGGCTTCCGACTGCCATTCAACAATAGCCTCCTTTAATAAATTTTGTCTGTAGAACCTTCGAGACATAATAATTTGACATAATTTATGATAGTAAATGAGAGTTATTATAATTTATTAGGTATCATTAAAATTTTTTTTTTGGTGAATCAGAAAATGTTGTTTAAAATATCAATGTTAAAAATAATTATATTTATAATGATCATATTAACAATTTAAAATTTAGATTAGTACAAGTGTAATCAATTTTAAAATTAGATGACAATAGAGTTAACATTAATATTGAGACAAGGATTTTTCAAGAAGAAGAATTTGAATGATAACAAATTTAGTGTAGGTATATTTTTTTTAATATTAGATGTTGTAATATTAACATATGTAATGATATTGTAAAGGAAAATGGCTTTTTAATTGAATAATGTTAAAAAAATTTGAACATTTTATAGGTTTTTAGGGTTAATTTTGATAAATTAGGTAAATGTATTTATATAAATATAGAACAATTTAGAATAATTAATTATAGCTGGAATTGATAAATTTGATCATTTGTGATAATTATATTAGTAAAGGTTAAGGTGGCTAGTATTTGATTTTATGATTGAAGGGTGTGTGTTTAATGATGAAAATTATAGTATCAAACTTAAATATGTTTAGGAAATGGGATCTCTATATTAAGTGAATGTATCATACTTTGCAATGGTCTTGTTCTCTATTTGGACTTGAGTCGAGTAATTTAGTTTAGATCAATGGTAGTGTAATTGTCCTATGACTCTAGGTTTGATCCTATGCAATTATATAATTTTCTTCTCTTTTATCCCAATAGATATTTGTTCGTTGTGTTGCTTTTGTTGATAAAAGTGCTAACAATATTTAAAAATACGTTACAATAGTTCTTTTTAATTCACAAAGAGGTAAGTTAGACTCCTATATCAATCATGAGAAATATGTATAAAAGTTTAAAGACGTCATATAAGGACCCTAGAAGGATGCATACATATTCTTTACTCTTTTAAAGCACCAAATCAAAGTGTGTCACTATTGATTGCTCCTTTAATGCTCTGAAATACATTAGGATTAATATTTTCTTGTATGATTAAAATGAGCACATTGAATGCCTTTAAACACTAATTAGTTAGTTTTTAATTTTTCTAATTTAGTTAGTTTCCAATTTCTAATTACTTAGTTTCTAATTTTTCTAATTTAGTTAGTTTTCAATTTCTAATTAGTTAGTTTATAATTTTCTAATTTAGTTAGTTTCCAATTTCTAGTTAGTTAGTTTCTAATGTTTCTAATTTAGTTAGTTTCCAATTTCTAGTTAGTTAGTTTGTAATTTTTTGAATTTAGTTAGTTTCCAATTTCTAGTTAGTTAGTTTGTAATTTTTCTAATTTAGTTAGTTTCCAATTTCTAGTTAGTTAGTTTCTAATTTTTCTAATTTAGTTAGTTTCCAATTTCTATTTAGTTAGTTTCTAATTTTTCTAATTTAATTAGTTTCCAATTTCTAATTAGTTAGTTTCTAATTTTTCTAATGTAGTTAGTTTCCAATTTCTAATTAGTTAGTTTCTATTTTTTCTAATTTAGTTAGTTTCCAATTTCTAATTAGTTAGTTTCTAATTTTTTAATTTAGTTAGTGTCCAAATTCTAATTAGTTAGTTTTTAAATTTCTAACTAGTTTAACTTTTAAATTTTCTAATTTAGTTAATTTTTAACTTCCTAATTGAGTTCAGTTTTTTAATTAATTTAGTTTTTAAAATTAGATTAATTAGATCTTACAATAAATGTTAATTTTTTCTTTTAGTTTAGTTTCTTTTTAATTTCGAGGCTAATTTAGTTAAGTGGGTTTCCTTTGCAGGTTCATTTCACAGAGATTTAAAATCAAAACATACACTTGTCAAAGAAGGGAGGCATAAAATTACTAATGAGATTTTGATGCAGGACGTTCGTTGAAGACTTCATTTTGAAATTTATTGTCTTTTAGATTAGAAAACATTTCAATTAGTGCTTTAAAATGAACAATTGTCTTCTCTCATGTAGATTTAACTAGGAGGGTAAAGAACACCAAGTCTTAGTGTTTGAAGGATGGTAGGTATTATATTCTCACCTTATGCAAACTCAGTGTTTAGAAAGCTAGATCCATCTATTTTTGTGTGTATACCTTAGAGGGGCCTGCCTCGCAAGAGGGAACAACTCCAACCAGTTTTTTGCTCTGGTCGGTATATAAAAGGATGAGACTAAACTGTCAAGTCCCCATGGTATGTAGGCCTTAGTTGTACAATGCCATTCAAAAATGTAAGAGCTAAAGATATTAGCTCAACAACCAAGACCACTTGCAAAAACAATGAAAACCTTCTACAAGAGAGTATGCAAGAATGAGCTTGCTTGATATTAAGACCTATCAAATGATGAGGTATGAAGTATGTTATAAATGAGTATAATCACCTTCCTTATATAGGCAAGGTTGAAATGTAGTGATGAACATGATGTTGACAAATGTCACAATCCTATGACATGAGATAACTAACACACTAATCACCTGGGAAATGATGCATTAGCTAGATAAGATAAGTTCTAGAAAGGCAAACTAAGATTTCTAGAAAGAATATTATAACCTAAGTAAACTTATGTAAGTGTAATTAAATAATTAATTACACCAACACCCCCCATAAGTGCAACTTAGGGAGAAGATTATTATGCAAAGATACAAAGATGGGTCTCGGCTACTAGGCCATGTTAAGTACCCATGTCCAAATGCAAAAGGAAATCTCTCACAACCAGAGAAAAGGAGAAAACCCAGTGGGACAAAACTCCTCTCCAAAAGAGAAAAAAACATGTCAAGAAGGATGGAGGACTCCATAATACCCCTCAAGTACACCATCTATCACACACACACACACACACACATATATTCCAAAAGCCCCTGCATAGGAGGGAAAGAGAGAGACTATGTATCCCCCCTAGAATATGTGATCACCTACAAAAATGGTAAGTGTTTGAAGAAAAAACATGATCCAGTGTCAAAAAACTTGTCTCCCTTTCAGAAGAAACAAAACCAACTACAAGTGTAGGAATGCTTCCCATTCTGGATAGGAATTGAAGGAAAGAAGCATGAATATGGATGATGATAATGTCTCTGAAAGTTGCTCATGTGTCTCCTTTGCCACTAAAGATGAAGATGCCACTATCAAATCAGGTACATGCACAATTAATGTAGAAGGTGACAAATCAAGACTATGCGAAAACTGATGTTGAACAAGATCCAAAGACCTGGATGGTTTGACAAAAGTTATGTAATGACTATCATCGAATAGGAGATTTAACCCCTCAAATGTGTCCTCCAAATCCGAAATGTGAGACTCCACAAACAAGGATGCAATGTTTGATAGATAGGAATCCCAATCAGGAAGACAATAAGATACTAATTATAATGAACCCTTGGACATACTCAATGACTCATCACCATGAGGATGTTCTTGTTGAATAGGAATGATAGGAGTCTCAATCAATGAATCTGCACAAGGAATCATTGAAGGTGAAGATACATTATTTGTCTCTAATGGGGAAGGAGCATCTAAAGAACCCTTGTCAACCTCTTTGAAAGATTCAAATCACTCCAAACAATCAAAATCTTGCATAGTGTCACCATCATAGGGTATCTTGTCTGAAGAATGAAGGGGCACATGACATTCTAAAACTAAATCATCTAGGAATGGTGGAGTATCAGGATCACCATATATCTCCCAAAGCTTAGTCCAAAGAGTATGAGGACAATCATGATGATCAATACCTTTCAAAATGTCATCATCAACATGCATTGCAATAACCCCTAAAACATTATAGCTATTGTGACTCCAAGAAAATTTTGGAATACCTTGACTTGGATGGGGAACAATACCATACAAATGTGGCAACAATTCAAGAGATTGGAGATGATCTATGATTCCATCTCTCCATTGTTTATAGTTTCCCTTTTGCAACATAATAAAAAAAGGATAATATGCACACCCCATAATGAATTATGATTGATCTCCACAATTGCAAAGACATTGACCTTCAATATGAATTATAAACTCCCAAATATGATATATAATACAAATGAAGTCTTCCCAAACTGATAAAATCTCTCCAGGACTTAGGATGTCCAAGTAATCAGTCAAAATGCCAAATGTGGAAAATACTGAATAAATAATACTTGGTGCTAAATCTAGAAAATGTGCATGGACACAATGAAAGAGCTCCTGAATAGCTTCCAAACACAACTTGAATCACCAAAATCGGAGAAACTGGCAGAAAGTTATGAGCTCGAAGGTCCAAAGGGGTTATCTAACTTCAGTTGTGAATAAATTGAACCTGCAACAAAATCTGTCAAAAAGACCTACACCACTGTGAAGTACTCAGAGAGAGATTTCCGCCAATATCTCATTTGTAGAATTTGGAGATCGTGGTGAAAAGTTGTGCAAAAATGAGAAAAAGGCCTATATGAGGCCAAATCAAGGCAAACCAAAGACTAAAAAGGTGCAAAAATTGCGCACTCGGGGTTCAAAAAATGGTTCTCCATATGTCCTTCACTACCAATAAAGAAAATCTTCCTATTATATGTTGGCTATTACAATGTCAAAACATGGTTCTTTTTTAATTATTATTATTTATTTATACATATAATATGTCGATAATAAAGGAAATCATAGAACCTTTGAACTTTGATTGGACATGGTACAATCTGCAAGTACTAGAACAATGACCAACAACTTAGCAATAAATCGATAGAGATGACTATGTACGACGTCAAGACGGATCAAAGTGTAGAAAGCACGAGCCTTGATCATCGACCAAAAGAAGGAACTGACAATGACGTGGGCAGGAAGGACTGCATACGATAGAACGAAGAGCCTGGCTAGAGACATACACATGCACTCAACAAAGGTACTAGCGGCATATTGAAGCACAGGCTGTTATGTGTTGAATAGTCTGCAATTAAGACCATGGGCACCTGTGAGAACGAGATATGGCCGAAAAACTCAACACCGATGGGATGCATGAGCCACTGGTGATAAATGCCAGCAGAGAAATACTCAGACGAAAGAGTCTTGGTGGCCGACGGAGAATGGAGATTGGCTGAGAACAAGGCCGATGGGTAGAACGCACGGGCCCACGAGATCGCAAAGATCGACAGATTGGAACAAGGGCTTGACAACTTAGAGTTCCTCGCAGCCGAAAAAGGCTTAGAATAGAAGGAAATCTTCAACGGGTAGATATAATGCAGATTGAAAGTATGAAAGGCCATCCATAGTGCAGGTCGAACCAGTAATATTAGAAAACTCTGCCAAATATTTTAATAGAAAATGACAATAGTACAATACTCTGTAAAAAGATCTTTGTTTGTCCGATGTGCAAATAAATATAATATTTTCCCAATGCTTTGTCAATAAACTTGAAAAACAATATGAAATATTTCCTCGATTTTTTTTTAAAATAGCGCGAAACAATAAAAAATGTAGAAGATACTTTTTAGAATATTTTTTCTACAAAATAAATAAATCGTACCCTGTATTTGGGGGTCGTACGACCACTCTAGGTAAACAAAATTGCCTCACAAATAGCTGAAGGTGAAATAGGGAAAATTATATATTGATTTTTGTCTCTCATGCCTCTTGGAAATGATAGCGAGGTCAAATCTGCCTGAAAATGCACTAGAAGCTCTACAACTCGCAGATCTTGCAAATCTTGAAACCTCCACAACTTTGGCTAGAAATGTCAGATTTAGGCAAAACAAAAGTCAATTCTGACTTTCTCAGCTACCCTGAACTCAACTATGAGCTCATATTTTCTCCAACATGAGCCAAAAGTAACATGCCATGAAATCCCACCTATGGAGAGACAACCTCAAATCAAGATCTCTCACTAGTAATAGCTCCACCCTCAAATCTGAGAAGGGTTTTGCAAGATGTGGCTCTGATACCATGTAAGAGATGAAGATATTAGTTAAACACCCAAGACCACTTGCAAAAAAAATGAAAACCTTCTACAAGAGAGTATGCAAGAATGAACTTGCTTGATATAAAGACCTATCAAACGATGAGGTATTAAGTATGTTACAAATGAGTATAATCACCTTCCTTATATAGGCAAGGTTGAAATGTAGTGATGAACATGATGTTGACAAATATCACAATCCTATGACATGAGATAACTAACAAATCAATCACCTAGGAAATGATGCATTAGCTAGATAAGATAAATTCTAGAAAGGCCAACTAAGACTTCTAGAAAGAATCTTATAATCTAAGTAAACTTATGTAAGTTTAATTAAATAATTAATTACACCAACAGAAAACAGGTACCTACCTTTTGTTTTAAAGGTATAAGAGACCCTAGTAGAGATGTTAAAGCCTTAAGTTGCTTGGTGTATACTCATGTGGTGCCATGTCCCCAAGTATTCACTAGAACCCTCTTGTGTAGTTTACCAAAAACCCTTCTAATTTTTGGTGCAACAATAGTCGTTGCCAAGGCATCCACATTCTCATAGTTCTTTGTAGAGGTGAAGATTTTGTCATGGGAGATTCATGAGAAATCGAATCTTGGTTGACCCAAGAAGTGAGTGTTGTGGAGGGGATCTAGTGTGGCCAAACTTGTAAGTCACCCGCTAAAAATAAGTGCACCTGGGGAAACCCACGTCACCCGCTAAAAATATAGTCCTTGCGTGGAATCTAGTGAATATAGTCCTTGCCAACCTTAGGATTTGTGCTTGTATTGTTAAAATCAAACATTTTGTTGTCTATGTCTTGTGTGTGTGTTCAAAAATAAATCTCAAAAAAATATCACACCTAGTAACTTGCAACATCTCAAACTTTGAAAACCCCCAAAAGGTCAAACACCCAAAAAACATCCAAAATGAACCTAACTTAGATTTCTTGGGGCCATCATCCTTCAGTTCCGATCTTTCAATCCTTGCATTCCACCTAGCCCTTGCATATCATCCACCCTTGCATATCCATTATTGCTCAAATAAACATTTACCCTCCACATCTTGCACTTAGGCTACTCTTCCTAAGTCTTGAAATCAAACAATTGGCTATTTATCATCTGCATCACTTGAGGTTTATCATCCTTGAGTTAGGGAGCATACCATTATCCTTGAGTAGGGAAATCCTTTTGGAGTCCATCCTCTCATAAATACTCTCTCTTGATCATTGGTCCTTGTGTCTATCCAACATAACACAAGTAAAGCTCTTACATCATAACCAACTTTGGACCTAGAGTTCCCTTTGAGATCTTGCATTCTTAGCTTGTGATATCATACCATACCATTTTCATATCCCATCTTAGAATAATATCCTTTTCATTGCATCCTAGTCTTAGGTCTCATACATTATCTTGGGTTGAAAATTAGAACAATCACCAATGACCCCTAGAACAAGAGAAAAATGTTTCAAGAGGAAGGGAACCCTTGGGGAAAAGAATCTGATGGGGAAGATCACATTAGTGTTGCAACTAGTGATACAAGTGAAACTGATGACAAAGAAATAACCCAATCCACTATAGATGAAGCACTTCATGATCATAGATTCACTAAACTGCTTATAGAGGTAGTCAAACGTAATCCACAATAATATTTCAAGGCCCTTGCTGATGATGGAATCAAAATACCTCCTAATTTTGACATGTCCTTACTCACAATGAATGACAAACATGAATCTAGTGAATCTAAGCATCCCAAAAAAAACAACGATGATAGAATCAAAGATCATAGACCCTTTTATCTACAACCTGGTTACAAGAGATCTTCAAAGAAATCAAAACCTGCACCTACAAACAATCCTATTTTGGATGATCTTAGAACATTGAGACAAGAGTTGGGTACTCTCAAGAACAGTAAAAAATCATCTCACAAGTTCTCCATTGAAGATATATGTCCTTATCCCTTCGATCCGAGCATAACAATGCCACCTTTTCCTAACCACTGGGACATACCAAAACTTGATAAATATAATAGAAAAGGAGATCCTAAAGACCACCTAAGACAATTTGGTGCTACTACCATGGAATTTGTAGTTGATGAGACATACCTTATGAGATTATTCCCTCGCAGTCTAGGAGGAGAGGCTATGGAATGGTTTTCACAATTACCCTGAACCATCAAATCCTTTCAAGAATTGGCTATTAAATTTGTCTCTGATTATAGTTTCAATTGTGACCTCAAAGTGACCATGACAAACCTTTTCAACACCAAGAAAAAACAAGGTGAATCTTTTGTGTCATTTTTATAAAGATGGAGACATTTAACAAAACGATTTCCTTATGTCATTCCTGATCAAGAATTGGTTGACCTCTTTTGTCAAAATTTGAAGGGAACTTCGCCTCAAATTCCTAGATTCCTTTGATGAAGCCATAGAGATGGGATTTCGAATCGAACAAACTCTTATTGATGATGGAACTATTAAACTTAATAATGACAAAGATCAAAAATCAAGTTTGAATAACAAGAAACCTTTTTGGGTAAAGAACAAGAATGTAGTCAATGACAGAGTTGTTGATGCAAAAACAACTAAAACATCATCACCTATCACAACCTTTGCATTCCATAACCTTCATCCATCATAATAACCATCCCTAAATCATTCATAACCTTTCCAAAATTTCACTAATCATCTTACAACATCCTCTAAACATCCCAAAAATTTCCTAAAATGGTTTTAATCCTTAACAATCCCAGTCACAAGCCCAAGTTCATACTTCAAGGAGTCCATTCACCTAATCATGAAGACAATCCAAATCCCAAGGCCATACTTTGAGGATCCCCTTTTCCTAATCATTAAGATAATTGAAAACCATATATCCTCGAAGGTGGGTCAAACTTTACTCCTAGTGATGATGAGAAATTTGTAGATCCTAGTGATCATGAAAAATTTGTAGAAATCTTACGCCATCTTGATGATATTGTTGATAGGGGAAATACCACCTTAAGTTTGGAATCATACACCACTCCATCTACTAGTCCTCCATCACCATCTAATAAAATTCCTATCTCAAAGCACACTAGTCCTACACCAACATCACCATCCAACTTCACAAGCTGTAATCCATCAACCAAAGAATCCTTTGACAATTATCTCCAAAGACTAGTAGCATAGAATACATCATCCCCATCCTCCAAGACCCTTGTTGATGAAAATCTTGAAGAATTATATGTGCAAAGAAATCTAAGTCCTCAAACACAAATAATATTGTGCAACCCTACCATGTCATGCATGTATCGTCATCCCCCATAAGTCAGAATAAACCTTATGAGTCTTCCACCCAAGTTAACGATTTCATCCAACCATCCTCTCCTATCATACCATCTACATACAATGATTCATGTCAATCTCTTAGTCCAAATCATGCTAGCATAAAATCCCTTGCACATCAAGATCAAGGTATTCTTTCCACTCCATCCATGATACCAAAAATACACAACCCCTTCCAATCTTTGACCAAGATCCCATCTCTCAAGAACCTAATGATGATCCCCTTCCATATCAATTGAAAAGTATCCTTCCAAGTCCTCCTTCCACCTCATCTAATGTATCCATACCATCTCATGATTCCATCATATCCAATGATCAAGATATGCTTTCCACAAAATATCAGGATTCCCTTCCTCATCAAGATCAAGATATACCTCCACTCAAGGATACCCCTTCATTCCATGATGATGTTCATCCTTCTTATGATCAAGATATGCCTTTAATACCACTTCATGATGGTTCCATACCTAATAAAGATCAAACTACTCCATCTCCTACACCTCGTGATCCTTTTCCAAGTCAAGATCAAAGTAGCCCATCATCCCCATGTCAAGATCCTACCACCTATCCTAATTCCCCTCATGATCATAATCCTCGAAAAGAGTCTATCAACCCTATTCAAGCTATCCATGATCCCCTTACCTACCAAATGGGTTCCCTCACTTTTATCCAAGGTGGTTTACTCCAAGATCTTATTATTCCTTCCATATCAAATCCACCTCATGATGTACTTGCATCTTGTTTCATAAATAATACATATCCTGTTGGCAAACGAATGTGTCAAAGTATGAAATAAAAAGGAAAAGAATTAGGTCTTCATGATCAAGGTATCCTAGAACCCCTTTATATCCAAGAAAATACATATTATCATGGCCTTGATTACACCTCACACTCAAGACATTGGTACCCATCGTAACTCCAGATTCCATCAAAATAAACCCAAGTATCCTAGTCCATCAAACCTTCCATATATCATAGATCCTTATCCTAGTCCATCAAACCTTCCATATATCCTTGGTCCTTATCATCCAAACCCTAGTTCATCAACCCTTCCATCCATATTGGGGCCCTACATCCCTCCATCTCCTATTCATTAAGAACAACAACGGCATACATCCTTGATGCCCTCTCAAAATTATACCTACATTAACCCATCCATGATACCTCCATATCATTATTCTCCATCCACCCATCCCATTTCTCTTGGAAGCAATTTGGGTGCCAAATGTCAAAAGCTTCCATATCAAAATCCACATATATCAAAGGATCAACATGTCTCCTCAAAGAGACATGCAAAAATAAAAAAAATCTAATCCAAAGTCAAAAGAAAAAAAATCAAAGGCCACAAAGGCCCATAGATCAGAAAGAAAAAATTAAAAGGCCACAAAGGCCCATATGGGTGATCCCACAATAGTGGTTTACAATTCTTGGCCAAACTAGACACTAAAATTATTATTTTTAACTAAATCTTCACATCCAGGCACCTATAGTGGCTAAACCATGAGGAATTCGAAGATGATGCAAACTAGACTCTCATCAAATTTTGTCTGTAGATTCTAAAAAAAAAAATTCTAAATTTTTGGAATCAGATTGCACTTCTTTTTCCATCTCTCACAAAAACTGGTATTTTTTAGAAAACAACATTTTTAAAAAGTGGTGCACACCGTATAACACATAAAATTTTTTCCATGAAGGATAAAATTATAATTCCTTCGAATTTAGATTTGTAACTCCAATAACTAGTGCTTCCACATGGTTAGATAGTTTTTTATTGAATTTTTTTTCTTTAATCAAGTTTTGAAGTCAAACGAATTACAATTTAGACATAGCGCGACTATATAACATGTAACTAAGAAAACAAATACATAATAAAACCAAAATATATTAAAATTATATTCGTTGGAGAACTCATTCTGAGGACTACGTGATTCTAGTTGGGTTTTTGAAGATTCCTCCATTTTTATCCTCAACTCAAACTCTGAAGTGCCAGAATTTAGGTTTTTTTTGTCTCAGGGGGGATGAGGGATAAGGGGGGTTCGTACAAACCCCTAGGGCTTCGAGTGAACCTCTAGGGGTTCACTCGAATCCCTTTCCAATGCTTTTTTTTTTTTGGTAGCCAAATTCAAAGGGGTTTGCTCGAACCTTGGTTCGACCGAACCACTAATGCAATTGATCGAACCAATAGGTTCGTACGAACCCCCAAAATCACATT